>JAQMCX010000046.1:7988305-8018346 GCA_029814765.1 Acanthurus leucopareius
ATAAGGCGCACTGTCGGTTTTTGAGAAAATTAAAGGCTTTTAGGTGCGCCTTATAGTGCGGAAAATACGGTAAATGAGTTGACTCTTCTCGCTCGGAGGAGGAGGAGGTTTTTGATGGCAGGAAAGCTGGGAGTGATGAAGGTCGAGCAGAACAATGTTCAAGGCCACTGAGAGGTTGTTTCAGCCAACAAAATCCTGTAAATTTGCTGAACGTCAAGACATTTTATAATCAGGTTTGTGTTGCGAAACCAGGTATTTTAAGCCAAAACACGATCTTTTGTCAACCTTAACCTAGCAGAACTCTAAACCACAGTGTTATCACGGCATAAAACTGTGATTTTAAGTAAAGAAAAAAAACATCCCCATGAATCAATATCTGCAGTATCTGAAGCTGTTTGATATATTTATCTGAAGCAAAAGATGTGTTGTTGCCTTGATGTTATTCATTGTTGCATTTATGACTGATTTTCAACATTTGTTAGTTTGTTCCCACACACCGATGCACAGATTGTAACGTTTGTTGACCTTCAAGTAAAAGAGAAAGGATCAGGAAGCTCAAAGTGACCATGAGACTGTTAACATGGAAACACAAACACCTCTATAGTCTGTTTATGATCCCTAAAAATAGTTATGCAAAAATGAAAACTCATGCATTTACATGGAATGGGTACAAAATGAAGAATTTCACAGAATTGGACATAGATAGTGTTACTCCACTTTATTAAAACTTATCTGAGCATTAAGAGCAGCAGCGATCAGGTTTGCAGCTCAAATAATAAAAGTTTTTTTTTTTTTATCCTGATACTGAAATATGCTCTTACGTCTCAAGCATTTGCCTTTCAGATTCAGGGCCATAAAGACAAATCTAAGTGGTAATGAACCGACCTTTTATTGCCTCTTTTCTAAAGTAATAGCCTACTTTTTACTATGTGCATGTACTTCATGCACACAGGAAGTGTGGATTTCTTTCTAACCGCATTATCTTCCTCGGAACATCTCCTATTACTTTTACTTCACCACTAAATCAGCTTTGGCTCTTAGTCAGACGTTTTGATGACAAGCAGAGTCGTTACCAGTGAAAGTGACGTTTGTGTTGGTCAGGAGGGGCGACCACAGACAGAGCCCTCCCACACTAACACTGTTATGTCATAGTCTCTCCATCTACTTTATTTGTTTTACATGCCTGTGGTTGAAATAATATCTATCTGCCCCTCTTTTGGGGACTAAATGCAGAACAACATATGAGGAAGGAGGTACTGGACGTTCTCACAGCCCCGTGTTGGTTCAGGGGCCCCGGGCAGACAGACATGCATCCATCACACAGCAGCTGGAAAACGTTCGTCTGTCCCACCAAAACAATTGGCGAGTTCACGTTAAGTGAGGAGACATGCGTACTGATGCTCTGCAGTGCTGTGCAGACTGTAAGGCTTCTGGAGATCATATTGGGCGATATAAATAAAAAATGACTCGACTTGGTGTTCACTGTGAGCGTTTTCAAGAGGCAGAAAAACAAATCACTCGAGTACTTTGCTTAAGTGCAACAGTAAGGTGGTGATCCCAGTATTCTATTTTAATCAAACTCATATACCCTCATATTTCAGATGTGCTGTAACGCTGTACTTTAAAATGCAAAACGCTTGTCTGACAGCTGTAATGAGTTACTTTAGAGATTAATATTCTGTATAAAAAGTGGCATATATGTACCAGTATATCTGTAAAGTATTTAATCTCAGCCAAGTGCAACATTGAAATGCTGACATGGTTACAAATTAACCATAAGATCAATCCAGTAGTGGCCAAAATATTATATAACACCACTCAAACAGTGTAAAGGGTCATTGCTCCAAGGGTTTTAAGTTTTCATACTTAAGTTTATGTCGCTGATGATGCTTCTCGAGTAAAAGATTTAATGTCAGAATTTTGCCTGTCATATTTTTTTTTTCTTTTTTGTCATAATTCACATAAGAAGAAGATATGAATCGTTCCTCCACCACTGTACATTTCACTGTGAAAGATGCTGGGATACATTGCAGTAAAATTACATTATTAGACTGACATCTAGTGGTGAAATTACAGCACTATTGATTAAAAAAAAATGCACAAAGCACTGGACAAATTCCTGCAGCCCCTGAGGATAAAAGGGCAGATCTGAACAGTTTTTCTATCACAAATCTGATTAAAAATGAGAAAATGCAATTATTAATCAATTTAAATTTACCCTTTTAATTTCCTATTGCAGTCATTTAAAGTCCTGACCCCGCCTCTGTAATGCAGATGATGTTTTTATGTGCATCTACATTCCCCTAAAGACAGTTTTATCTCCTTACATCCGTTCTTGTGAGACAGATATAGACAAAACACAAACACTTACACATCAATGGACATGGTTGGATGTTCAGTCAGTGTAAGAAAATGAAGCTTCAAAGACTCCGACGCCCTCAGAGGTCAAACCCCGGCCACAAGAAAGTCTCCATATATTTAATAGTTTATGTTCTCTGTGAGACCGTTGTTATTCCATCTCACTAAAGGGCTAGATCTTTCTTTCTTTATTCTTTCTTTCTAACCCTATAACGTTCCTTTTTCTCCATCCATCAGTGTTCAGGGTGGGGGTGTTCAGCACGAGTCCGGTCTGACACAAGATTGGCGCCAGGTTTGACTGCCTGTTTCCGTGAGAGTTTCAAATCTGAGCAAAGTGCAACAAGCCCCAGCGGAGCAGTAACCTTGGAAACTCACACCTGCATTCACGGCACCAAAACCCTGCCAGGGTTACTCTGTAATGTAAAAGGATTGCTGCTATTCACATTAATCACATCATCCAGATGTGTTTTTACACAAAGCATTCCAGCATCCAGGCAGGCAGGCAGGGTTCCCTTTTTTTTTTTGTGAGAGCAAGAATAAGACGACAGTGCACTTCCTGTCAAAAGCAAATCATGTAATCACAGCAGAGACTGAGAGATCCTTCAATCAGCAGAGAAAAACCCCTCTAAACCCGCTGACGTCCAGTTGATCTCCCCTCCTCCCCACCTCCCTTCCTCATCACAGCCTCGGAGGCTTTAATGATGTGTTTAAAACACTTAGTGGAAAACCATGAACCAAATCACTTCACACTGAGCTATGCATCTGTGTCACTGCTCTTTAAAGATCAAGCAGGGCACATGATTACCAGGTCTGGACTGCTCACTGGAAAACACCTATGCTGATTTCATGCTGAAAATATTACTGTTTGAACAGAGCTGGAGGTTTTCTGCTATTTAATTGATCACTAAGGCCTTTAATATAACTCAAATAGCAGCTGATGTCAGGAAATCACAAGTCCATCAACACCAGGTGCCAACTTTTGTAAGAAACTGACTAATCTGAAGAAAACACACCGAAGCTTTCAACCTACAAACACTCTTAATCGACTGTTGCTGTGATAGCCCAGATGTGCAATGGATGACAGAGCAGGAAAAGGAAGCAGTTTGGATAAATGTCCGCATTGGGAAAAAGAAAGTCCAGTTTTTAAGTCGTTTTTCTTTATTTGATATGATGGTCGTCATAGAGAGAGGAAGTCAGTATTTATCCGTGATATCTCTGGCGAGGAATTCAGTCACTTGATGTCTGATCTCACTGGGACTGTGGAGGAGATCAGCAGTCATGACTGTTTGGGCCGACGCCTCCAGCCAGTAAACACTCGCGTCTTTTACTCGAGTAAAAGTACTGATACCACAGTGTAGAAATACTCTGTTACGAGTAAAAAGCTCTGCAGAAGATTTTACTGACATGAAAACAAAAAAGTATCGGCATTAAGATTTACTTAAATACAAAAAGTGAGAGTAATCATCATGCAGAATGACTCATTTCAGAGTATAAGTCTAAATAATATTCGATAATAATTGATGCATTATTGTGTTCATCACTTTAATGTTACAGCTAATTACAGTGGAGCTCATTTTAATTACTTTATGTACTTTGTACTATTAAATGCAAGGAATTATTGATAAGCTCTTGGCCTTAAGTAGAAGGAGGTGAGTCTTTTGGCCCCAATTACATGTGCATGCAGTTACACTTTTTGGGTGATGAAACCTAAGGTTCAAACTTTATAACTTTTGTGGTATTTCTGTTTCTGTTAATAGAGAACTGCAAGTCAACACAGCGTAAGAAAAGTCATCCATGAATGAAGATTCTTCCAGAAACTGGTCCGACACCTGACATGGCACCTTCAGACTACCACCCCTTCCCCAAGATGAAAAAGAAGTTCTCCCAGTGGATCATGGTTTTATTTTAATTGTGGTTTTATTCTAATATATACAAATACATGTTGCTAACAATGCTTTGTATTATTATAAATAAAGATCACATAAATTTGATAAAGAAAAGGGTGCAATATTTCCCTCTGCGATCCATTTTAATAGAAGTTACAAGAAGTATAAAATGGAAATTATCAAGTACTGACACGTACCGTCTAACTGTGCGGTACTTGAGTACATATACTTAATTACATTGCACAGTTGTATAAAGCCACAGTCATGAGTTTTCTCTCTTTTCCTGTGTCTATTTTGTCCCTCCTGTCATAAATTGTGGATCCTCCTGTTCAAAACCTGCATCCTGCTCCTTTCCAGATGTGTTTAACAGCCTCTCTGGGCCACAGACAGGACTGACTCGCTTCAACTGGAGATTCAGAGGCCTGGTCGACCTGCAGTGACTCACTGACTTTTCTGCTGAAGACTGACTTGACAATTATGGCCTCGGCTGACTGGCAGCAAGTATCCAGATGAGGTTGTTGTTTGCTCTTTTGTCCCTGAGCACATTCTCACTCGCCTTATCTGCATTCTTGTGTCCTCTGCCTTGAAATTCTACTCTTTATATTAAGATTACTTTTGATTTACACACTGTAGCCGGGTCACCCATAACCACGTCATCATGTACTGTGATATACAGCCCCATTAATATTCCCCCTCTGGTCCGACTGTGGGATCAGGGCGGGTGCTCATCATCCTCGAGCTCCAGATCCCCAGCTCTCGCCAGTGGTGAGCACATTAAGAACGTCCAGAGGAAACATCGCACGGTCCAGCAGCGTCGAGCCAGGCTTCCTCCACCGAGCTGGAAACTCTGATTGGATTTGAAAGCTCTGATCTTTTTCGAGTCAGCTCCTGTTATTACTATCTCTCCACTCTGGGCCATGAATTAGGATTTCACTTCTGTTACCTCCCCAATCCGTCTCACTCAGGCTGCAGAGGACAGCTAAGTGTAGATGTAGAGGCCTAATTCTCTCTCATAATCAAATGAAAACGTGTTGTCTGTGGTGAAGTTGAGTGTCTTGACAACAGGAATGGTGCTTTAGTGTGTCACTGCCTATTAAAGAGGCAGAGTGCAGCCATTTTCAAGCTTCTCTTTCATCCCCGTTCACCCACAGTTTGAGGTCATGCAGTCCACAACCACAGCTGACCACAGCACACCTAAGTAAATATCTCCTCCACCAGGCTCACAGCAGGAGAACCAAGCTGAGACAGACCCTGCAGGCTCCATCCTGGTTATATCATGGTAGCAGGGCCTGGCCTGAGTCCCAGGAGCCTGGACCTCCCTGAACTGCTGCAGATCAGACAAGAAACTCATTGTGTGGGAATGGGATGAGGAGGTGCAGCAGGAGTTTCCATGACATGAGTTTCTGCATAGTTAACACACTTTTTTTCCAAATAAATTCTTCAAGTCTCTCAGTAATGTTAATGTAAGGGTTAACAAAGAATGTGTAACATTTTTTGGAGAGTATGCTTAAATTTGGGTGTCTGCCTCTGGAGAGATGGAATATAAGTTAGTTTGTAGTTTATTTTTACATTATAAAGACACTGAAATCACATCAGAGAGTTTCCTTTGTGTGGGAAAAAAGCACAAGACTGAAACTTCATCATTCTTGGCATTTGGGGTGTTTTGTTTTGACTCAAAGTCAAAGGCGAAGCAGCATCTTCTGATGTGAAAGGCTCATTACTGCAGCTTACAAACAAATGTGATCTTAAACAGTATTCATGTAAGTGACTGGATATAATTTCAATCTAATCCTCTGAATAAAATCAAATTTTCCCTCAATAATCCTAGATGGCGGTCAATTAACAATAAACAGCATCATATCTCATTCTCAGACTGCAGAAGTGGTCAGTGGGTGAACTGTGACGGTTCATAGAGACTCATGGAGGTCACGGAGGCTGTCAGAGCTCAGTTTCTGCTCTGCAGAGCAAACGTCTGATTCCTAGATATTAAATTTGGTTTGAGGAGCTGACATTGTAATCAGTTTGCCTGGTGATGCAGGCGGGTTCATGACTGGGGGGAGCCCTGAAGATAAGAAGAGCTAATTAAAGGGCTGAGCATGCCAAAAAAATTACAAAGGCATCACAATTGGGATGTTGCTGCTGGGATTCCCTCAAGGATTTAATTCAAACACAAACAAACTGGTGCGCTTGCACTGGATTATCCACAAAGACTATGACTATTCACATATTAAAGTGTGCAGAGGTGTGTATGATGCTTTTGGAGATATTTTTAATTTGGTTTGTGTACATGTTACCTCAAGATGTCTATTTATTTAAACATCATTTATTATATGACTGTGATAAAAAAAAACAAAAAAAAAACAATCAAGTAACCCAGAAACTGAAGTTGCCTCACTATTCATTTCTCTTTAACTTACTTTCATGATGGAGTAACAGCGCCATCTATTGTCTTCATAGGATAGTAGTGATATTACGTTGTCAGAAAATGTAAATTGGGGGAATTTAGAGGCTTTTGTGGAAAAATACCTACAGTGAAGTCCTTTCAGAGGCCAAAATACAACAAAGAACAGCTTTCATGATTTAAAAAAAGGGGTTAATATAAATCTGTCCCTACATGACTGTTCAAGTCTAATTCATTTAACTGCATAACTCTGCCAGTCCAACATCATCTGTACATGACTTTATATACCTTTCAACTAGAAGTTAACTGAGAGACACTCATGGCTTGATTTTATGTTGAAGCAGCCAATTAAAATAGTATTTAAAAGCACTGACTGTTGTAGTTACAATGATGATAAAATTATGAGAAATTTCTTCATAGTCAATAAAAGTAGATAAAGTTACACAAAAGAAAAACTGGAAACAACATTGAGTAGGGGAAAACTAAAAGTTCATTGTTTATTCTTTAAACACAATCATAAAAGGCACAAGTGGAAAAAAAATTCATCACACAGTTCAAACCAAATCAAAGTAAAATCAACATGAATTTTTCCTACAGCATCAACTATATTTTTGTCCAGTAATGGATATAATAATGTAACTGGTGATAAACAGTAAACAAAATGTAAATAATAAAAAAAATAAATAAAACTTTCATACTAAATGAATACAGACATTTATGCCGGTCCATTTCTTGTACACAAAAACTTAAACTATTTAGATGAAAAAAAATTAAGACTTAAAAAGCAAAACCGTCCTTAGTTTTTCATGTCATATATATGTGATGTTAAATGGTCTTGAATTCCACAATGTCTTATTTTATCTAAAAGTAACTTCCAGAAAATGAAACAACAGCACCAAAAATAATAATAATAATAATAATAATTAAAAAAACAACACAGCAAACATTATCACTAAAAATCACATCAGCTGCTCAAGTACTGGAGGAGTTGTAATTAGCACTGAACATTAGCACCATGTTGTCTCTCCTGTGAAACGTCCCGAGACATCTGCGACATAGAAGATGACATTTTGGTAGAAAAGTAAAGAGAGGAGGTTTTAATGTTTCGTCAAGTTATCTGTCCCACTAAGAAAGTGCGACTGTGCAGGTCCAGTGTACTTTTAAATTTCTGATGATCACTAAAACACTGTTAGTATTATCTATGAAAAAAGACACATCGTTATTTAAGTAAACTAAAACTAACTAGCTGCCAGATTATTTTGCTTTACCTATTAAATGTTACTGTTAATGTGGCTTTAAACTGCCTTTTAACAAAGTAGACTCTGAGCAGTCTTTAGGAGTAACAGTATCTAAGAATTTCATTGCTTTATTTGGTGGATGCATTAGATTAAATATACAGATGAAATCAGAAGTAAAAATAACAGTTTAAACTTTGTTCCAGTGTTTTGCAGGTGTTGAGAAAGAGGCTGGTGTTCACAGACGGCTGGCTCTGAGACGTCCAGGAGACAAACTTCTTTTGCTGTTAAATGCCTAAAAAAGGATAAAAGTATTTATCACACTTACGAATAAAATTAAACAAAAAAAAAATTCAAATAAATAACACTTAAATTTGACAGTACATACCCTTAGAGCCAGGGATGTGCATGCATGTTGTTAATAGAAAGAGTACATCTGAGTTTGAAATTAATTTAAGTTTATAAGTAGTTGAGCAAAGCAAAAATATAAGACAACCCACTTTGTGAACAAAAACTCCCAAATGATGTCTATCTTTCTGTGTGTTTGGCTGCTCTGTCAAATATTTCAGAGACTTACGAGGCTGCGGGTCGGGCTGAGAGAGCGAGAGCGCTGGGGGCTGACGCTCCTGCTGCGGCTTCTATTCCACTGCAAAGACACAAACATCACCAGTAAACACACGAGCCTTTACATGTTCTTTAATGCTTATACATTATTATACTCTAGTACAACACTTTTATGTATTAGAAAAGTTTTTTGAAGTATTAAAGTCAGTACCAGAGCACCTCTTCTGGTCATAGCCTCGCCTTTCACTAACACAATATCTCCTTCCATCAAGACCGGCCACACATGGTGCATCACCAGAGGAGCAGTGAACTCTGAGTCATAGCTACGACGATACCTGTCAGACAGGGATGAGGCGGTAAACCATAAGGGAAAGCTGTGTTTTTACTGTATATGTGAGTGTTTTCTACGTGTTAAGGGTGACATCTACTGGTAGAGACAACAATTAACCAATACATAAAGTGATGGGCTGTGTGGTGTTTTTACAATGATTCACGTAAACTTGGGATTACTTTGCATCAAAACTGATCAGATAAACATCACAGCTTTACTCTGGAACCTTTCACAAGAGCCTTATTCCTGCAAAAAACAAACTTTGTTCATCGGTGGTACTGAATTTAGCCATATTACTGCAAAAAGGACTGACTTGCTGTCATCATAGAGTTCTCCATCACTGGCAAAGGCCAAGTCAAGCGGGGGATCCAAAGTTTGCATCGCGAAAGCCACCCTGCATGTGTCCCTGATCAATGGACTAATGAGGACAAAGTCCACCTCTGGCGGGAAAGAGATCCGAGGGTTCACATTCATGGCATTGATCACATCCTGGGGTGATGAAATGCGCAGTCAGCCTTTTTTTTAGCATCAAACTATATTAATTTGTTCATAAATGCCTCAGTGGACACATTAGAGAGGTGTTTAATCTCACATTGACGCTGGCCTGAACGTCGTAGAGGTCCAGGTTTCTCACGATGTAGTCTACAGCTGCATCCTCCAGACTCTCTGGCCCAAAGTGAGATGGGGACAAGGTCTTTCTCACACGCAGCTTGAACTGTCTATAAGCCAGTTTTGCTGTCTTAAAGGATTCCTAAAACATGATAACATGAGAAAATATAATATTATACACCAGCCAATTACATATTTACACTCCTGATTAAATCCAGAAACTGGGCAGTCCAAATAAACAGATTCTGACACTCATTTTCTCTGAATACTTTTCTAATCTGCTTGTCTGTGCAGGAGGCTCTTCAGCAATAACAGTCATACCACTACAGCAATAAAGATGATTTTCTGGATCATCTCTAAGTCAGCGATGTAGCGTCGAAGCAGGGTCTGGGCCTCCAGACGCTCCACAGCATACAGGTCACTGAAGCGCGATACGAGGCGAGCATGCCGGGAGGAGTTGGTGAGCTGAGCTCTGGTGGGGGACTCGCTCCTCACAGGGCTGGAGGAGCGACTGAGTCTGGGCAAGGGGCTTGGAGAACGACTCCTCACCAGCCTGGAAGAATCAGAGTCAGAAGTGGAACATTGCTGTGTGTGTACAGTGTTCAAATGTGTATGTTTGGTGCAGGCGTACCTCTCCTGCAGCAAGGCCTTCTCTGTGCTCAGGAAGGAAACTTCATCTCTTAGCAAGCGAATCTGTCGCTCATAGTCATCAAGAGCTTCCAGCTTCCTCTTATAAATCTCCACCTGCTCACGTGTAGATCGCAAACTAAAACACAGACACAGTTCATATTAACAGAAGCACATGCATGTTTTTATAACAACAGTAGCAGTATTTGAATGTATCACCCACTCTGCTTTCAGTTGTAAAATTTCATCTTCGGTGGCCAGCAGAGTGGTTGCAGATTTGCTCTTTGTCTCATCCAGTTCCCTCTGAGTATCAGTCAACCTGTTCAAACAGAAAATATGAAACTCTAATAGCATATTTTATGTATTTCAGTACATTTTATTCAGCTGGGGTGGTATAAATGGAAATCCCCTTGTTCAAGGACTTGTTATCCATTCTGTGGAGTTTTTCAGTTATCTAAATATGAGTTGAGGGAGGAAATTCTGTCTGGCTGTAGTCCACTGTTCTATTTCTACTGTCGTATATCTCTTAGACTCACTCTGCTCTTATGGAGTCCAACTGCAGGCGAGTGGAGCACAGCTCAGTGTCCATCCTCTGCATGTTACTATCATGGGAGGCAGAAAGCTCTCTGATCCTCCTGTCTTTTTCCACTGACTCCTGATCATAACAAATGATACCATACAGTATGAATAACATACAGCAAACACAACACCAGATGACTATAAAATATTGAACAATGAAGATATGAAATATATTTTGACGGGTTTATGAATGATGTATTTTGTGTTTTTAAGTCTAGTAAAAGATGTTGTCACCTGGATAAGCTGTAGACTGGTGTCATCAGTGACGGAAGGCCTGGCCATTGAGAAACAGGTTCCAAGCCACGGCAGCAGGCGCATTTTAAGAGTGTCCACTCCAGCATAGTGTCCACCTGATTCAAGTAAGTAAAGAAAGAGTGGATATCAAACCCTTTGTGGGTAATGTTTCATAAATGAAAAAAATGTTCAATACGAAATGCAAATGTAAAATTTACCTTCAGCAGCTGTGAGGTTGAGGATGGCAAACAGTTGGCCCTGAATCTTGGCAGTTAGTTCAATCAGTTCACAACATCTGTTTAGATTCTGGTCACAGGAAATAACCTGGGAGAGTAAATATGACATGAGACAATGAACAAGACAATTCCTTGCTGTGTAAAGTCAGACATAAAAGTGATAAGGAGTAGACTATAACAACTCAGTCAGTAATTTTTACATTGAAACCCGTGAAGCACTGGAAAATGAAAAATGTATATTTTCCATTGAAGCTAATATATAATATAATATATAATAGTGATATGGTGGAATTTCTAAAACTGTTTTTTTTTTAACACTAAAGATAATTGGTTTAACTGAGGAATATGACACATATCCTACTAATAAACCAAAGGAAGAGTCAGAGGCTATCCCAGAAGGCAACAGGTGACTAGCATAGCTGTTATAAGACACATACACACAACTACATATCCAATTAAAACTGTTGTATGCATTACAGTGTAACCTGTAGATAATCAATATATTTTTGCGAAGTTTAAGTAGATCACTTCCGGTTTTGTGTAACGTTCCGCTTGCTCGCTGGAAAATGTATGCGCCTCGCGGGAGCGCGCAAAGAAAACTGTGAGGTGATTTCTGTGGCAAGAATGGTTTAAAATTGCTCTGTTTTTTTTCCCGGGGGTTCATCAACTATGATGTCTCTAATTTTCTAACTCAGCACAACACCGTTTCCTCTATTAACAGCTCTTCCGGTGTAGCCAGCACATTTCTACAGGAAGTTACAGGTTGTGAACCATCTGAAGTGGAGTAGAAGATCTTTGGAATAGTCCAACAGTTGTCATGGCGACCGGCGTCCATAGCAACCAAACTCTACCGAGAAATCAATGTCATCTTTTCAAGTGCATTCCTTCACTAAACAGTTTAAATTAATTAAAAGTGTTTCTAAACCACTGTGCTCCAATTACTTCAATCCACAAACACAAATATAGCACAACGTGTGATATAAATTTTCATTTAATGGGAGATGGTGAACAAAAACATCAGTCAGACTTAGTAAACAAAGCAATTGATAATTTGTAAAAGAGAAGAGTGATGCTAAGCTAATGTTTTGATTTCAGCTGTATGCTAGCTACATAAATATATATTTTAGCTACTTACTCTCAAGCTAACCACCATGGAGGACATATCTAGGTGACTGCTGGAGTGCTTTGGTCAGATTTAGGTCAGTCATTACTTATTAATTAACTTACATGGTAGTCTTTGTGCCAGCTCTCAAGCTTGTCCTGTAAGACGCTGAAGGAAGATGTGTTGGTCAGTCTCCTTAAAGTGTCGGCCATGTCTGTCCACGATAACCAGCGTAACAGGTTTAAAATGCCCCTGTAGGAGGAGGACAACAGGGAGGGAGTGCAGTAAAAAAAATTCCTGTCCCGGCAGCTTTCTCCACCTACGACACAGATGCCAAGCTCCGCTTCAGTTGTGGCAACCAAGTGGAGGAGACGAGCCGATAACCAAACCGCAGCGTGGTTTTCTTTTAAATAAAAATAACTGGCGGCGGATAAACTAGGAGCTCATTCAGTCGCTGCTCTGCAGGTTCTGCTGGTTCTGCTTCCCCCCTGGGATGTAAATACGATTGTAATGTCATCCTGTCAAACGACACCTAAGACCTGCAGAGTAAACCGTGTGGCTCGGTAACACAGATATGCTGATATTTCCTTCCAACTGAGCCGTGCGGGATCAAATCCGATTATAATAGGATGCAAATACAGATACCTAACACGTGTGAGTGTTTGTCAGATCATAACACGCTTATTTTCAAGTAGCCAAGTCTATGTTAATCTACCACAAGGAGAATTTTGGCCTAAAACAGAGAAAAGGTGCAGTCTACTGTTGACAGGGGCAAGCAGCACGCCTACTTTAACTGTGAGGGAATTTACTGTAAGATAACTTTATTATACCGTCAACTAATTTTATTGTTATTTTACAGTTTATCTACGGTCTTTATTTTAACACTATTTTGTTGTATGTTGGATTACAGAATATGACAGTTGGATAACTCGTTGTACTGTAATATTACAGTATATATCAGCATGCTGTTGTTAATTTACAAAGGATAATAAAAATCTGTGTTTTCTACAACGCTCCACAAATTTTAAAAGAAGTAGAGGACACAAGAGGATACTCATTCAATAAAATATGCTATTGCTGTGTTTAGTAAAAGTCGGTAAATAATAGGACTAAAAATACTTGCAATATTTGTATTAAAAATTATTAGTGTTCCAGCAAACAACCAAACAACATTTAGCCTACATTTTGCTGTGAAACGGAGTGCTTTTACAAAGTCAAGACTGAGATCTTCCAACTACTCTTTGAAATAACTGAGAAAACATTTTGTTTTGTTTTGTTTTTTTTTGTTTTCATAATCAGACTCAGACCTACAACTTCTTTTTTGTTCATTAAACTTGAATAAAGTGAAACATTGCCTTTGGTAGTGGAATGCAGAGCAAGAAGACAGACAAATCATACGAAACAATAGACGACAAGAACGATGTATTACACCAGAGTCCTGACCGTAGACTGCATAATAAAATATAAAAGTGCCATAAAAAAGCAAGTGGTCTAATCAGTTACAGGCAGGCGGGGGGCAAAGGGGAAAGGCATTGTTTTATTTCATTACCTTTATTTTTTATTGTCTTTTATTGTTTAACAAAAAGGAAATGTATAGATATTATTGTCACTATGATTTTAATTTGAGAGCCTGTGTAAGCCCCGCTTGGAAAGTTAACCTATGGAAAAAATGAATGGACATGTTTTTCTATTTTGGGATCCTTCTGTCATTGGCTGGTTGAATTTGGACTCGACTATCTTTTATCATCACAGAAAAAATCCTTTTTTTAGCAAGCTTGAGGCAGTTAAAATTATTCATTGTTTATTCAAGCTTTCCTAAATTATTTTATGTATTACTGAGTATCTTATATTCCGTAAATTATCGCATAAATAGTTTGTTCGTTTTCGCATGTGAAAAGTGGTACGTCCCATGTCACTCGGCGAGCAGGCGAGGGAGGGTCAACATGGCGTCTGAGCAGGTCCGTTATCTTCAGTATTTGTTGTTGTTCTTGCATTTTCTCCCGTTTTCTGCTCAGGTGTTTGATAAGAGAGTAGTTATAAACACTCCTTAGCAGTGCTAATTAATTTAGTGTAATAAACATGTATGTTCTCGCCCCACGATAATATCAGTGCAATAAATACTGGCCTCCGCCTCGGTTTTATTGGTAACCTTAGTGTTATGTGGAAATAAATACGCTATTATTGCGGCAGGTCTGCTGTTTGACAGCAACGTAATTTTGCTAATGTAATTAGAATATAATCTGTATTGTTCAGGAGACACACGGGTTTATTTTTATAGCTAAAATGAGTGTAGTTTATTTTTAGTTATGGCCACAGACAGGCTGTCGCGGGGCATTGAACTGGGCTGCATTCCTACGCAGAGAAAAACAGACATTAAAAATAGGTAATAAGTAAAGCATTACGTTTGGTTTGACTATAGACAGCAAATGTAGATTTGTAGAGGATTTCGTACACAGAGAAGACATGGTGTAATCTGAGCTGGAAAAACATGGATTCAGGAAATTAACCTCTATGAGTAAAATTAAACTATGAGCTGGAGGACAGTTAAGTTTGGAGGGGGATATTTGGTTTTAAAGGAGTAACTAGTCTGTCTGCACAAAGAGTTTTATGAGCATACAAAACCATGTTTTGGTTGAGATTTTTTTTAATCCAATTTGATATGTATTTTCATGTCTTATTCCTTATGGTACTCCTAACTCATAATTACGTTTTAGGGTCATGTCTCAGAGATTGTTTTGCCTTTCAGGAGAGTTCAAACGGGCCTGTGAAGAAGACAATGCGAGAGAAAGCTATAGAGAGACGAAACATCAACAAGGAACACAACAGTAACTTCAAAGCAGGCTATGTGCCCATAGAAGAAGAACGTCTTCATAAGACAGGGCTGAGGGGACGCAAGGGAAACATGGCTGTCTGCGTTGTTGTCCTCCTCTTCCTCCTTGCCTTAATTAACCTCATTGTGAGTAATAGCCACCTTAAAGTACTCCCTCATATAATGGATTTAAAACTTATGGTTTTGTGATGTTTCATGAATCATGGTCTTTAAAAATATGCAACAACTCTGCTGCCCCTTAGATTACTCTGGTAATATGGACAGTAATCCGAATCGGTCCGAATGGGTGCGACAGTATGGAGTTTCATGACAACGGCTTGCTGCGCTTCAAACAGAAGGCAGACATGGGCATCGTTCACCCACTGCACAAGAGCACAGTCGGGGGTCGTAGGGACCAGGACTTGGTTCTTGTTGGCAACAATAATCCGGTAAAAAAAAAAAACAGAGATAATTTGCAGAGAACACTGAGCGTTTGACTTTGTGTACACTTTTACAACTCTTCCCTGTATTTATATGTATGTTGTTCCAGGTTGTGTTCCAGCAAGGCTCTACTAAGCTGAGTGTTGAGAAGGACAAAACCTCAGTTGTCAGTGATGTTGGCATATCCTTCACAGACCCCCGCACACAGACCACATTCTTCAGCACTGACTTTGAAAACCATGAGTTTCATTTGCCCAAAGGAGTCAAAGTTCTCAGCGTTAAAAAGGCCTCAACAGAGAGGGTGTGTATTGTGCTGATGATTTCTGATATCTGTAATTGAAAATAAGTAATCTATTGTGATCATGTTTTACAACCTTGGTACTTTCCAGCACGCAGTAACACCTAATGGTAAAGTGAAGTTTCATTTTTAGAAATTGTGACAAAAATGAACAGATAAGTGTGTAAAGGGAACACATTGCATACATTTATCAGTTTAAAACATAGGAAGTGTTGACTGCCAGTCAGTTCTGCATGGACTTTCAGAGAAGCCAAACCTGAAGCCCAAACTGGGAATGTATATATTGAGAGAAACTTGGCATTAGCAGTTCAACAATGCTCAGTGGGTTGTTTGCCACAGCCTGAGAGAACCTCAAAGAAAAGCAGGTTCAAAGCTGTTAAATAAGATCCAAGTAGGCTGAAGACTTTTTTTACTTACAGAGGTGTTTTTACAATGATACAAAATACAGGCCTTCAATAAATGTGAAAAAATATTTTTAAAATTTCAGTTTACCATTGTAACATTGTCAACAAAACTCAAGTTTTATCTCCAATTTTAGATCACCAGCAGTGCAGCAAATGATCTAAACATTAAAGGAGATGGCAAGGCCATCATTCGTGGAAATGAGGGCGTCAACATCATGGGCCGAACTGTAGAGTTCAAAGTGGGAGGAGGCATCGAGCTCAGGGCTGTAAGTATGGAATACAGCAGGTGTTCTGTTAATATGACTTGATGTGTGACGCATGTTTTCCCACTTTTTGACAAAACCCCCTACAATTATTCTTTTAGAATAAAGGTCTTGCAAACTCTTGCATGAACACAGTTGAAGTAAATAAAGATTAACATGTAAGTTTGGATAAATCACAGATTTCTCTTTACAGGAGAACAGCATCGTCCTAAATGGATCAGTCATGTTCAATGCTACACGCATCCCTAATTCTGCAGGAGATGTGTATTTCGATGAAGGTCTGGAGAGGTACAAGCTCTGCATGTGTGCAGATGGGACTCTGTTCCGTGTGCAGGTGAAATATCCCAACATGGGCTGCCAGACTTCAGATAACCCGTGCAGAAAAGCTCACTAGGAGACTTGAGTGCAATCTGATGTTACATCCTCATACAATCTGTCACCACTGAAATCAGAAGACAAAATTGTGTATGTAGAAGATTCTATAGGCCATTCGTCATGACTTGCACATAATAATACCTCTGCAGTTCAGCTGACTAATTCTGTATTCTTTATTTTGTTTGCCAAACAGGAATTGTGTTACAGATTATTGCCACTTGGCCAAAGATTTTAACAGACTTTTAGATGCTTCAGTATGTTTATTGTTCTCCAGAGTTGCCAACTTTATTTAAATTTTCCAGTGCTATATGAGTGCATAACACTCCTGTATTTACCATTATACTGTAGCTTACACTGTCCATTGCCAGCAGTTTGAAGCTACAGTATTTGCTTTTGACCTTACCGTCCAGTATTACTTATCTACAAACCTTGTGAAGAGATTGTGTAAGATTTCAATTGCTGTTCATTGTTTTTTGGCAGCTGTGTGTGATATTTTCTTTATTATATATACTGACAAGCTTGAGACACTACATGATGATAATGATTTGTGTATTATTAAAATTTGGGAAGTGCAAAACAGAAGATACATCTTAAACCATCCAGTAATGCAGGCTCCACATTTTGGACTGTCTATCATGCACATGCCAATGGATTTTCAAGGGATGATGTAGATTATCATATATATGTAATATTCTTATTTTGTTGCAAAAACTTTTTTACAGCAAAAAAGTACAAAATTGAAAAAGAGAATGGAAGTGTGTGTACTAAGTTATCTTTCAGATTAATGCAAATCTCTTTAAATGTTGATGTTTATAAATGTCAGGCACGTTTAAATCGTCAGTAGCTTGGTTCAAAGCTTTTGTTGAGTGGTTTGAACTTTGTGCAATATCATATAAAAGACTTACTGGACTTTTATTTTGCTTCAGATTGTCTTCATTGTGTTATAACAGAGCAGATGTCGATAAATGTCTTGAGGTAACATGAAGTCTGTTGTGTGTTTTTGCCTGAGTGTTTTTGATCAATTAAGTGAAAAAACACAAACAAAAGGCAAACAGCCTTATCTGAAAAAGTTATGAAATGTTTCATTGCTTACGTTTGTTTCAATAAAGAAACGTGTTGCCATGTGAAACTTCTTATCATCTGTTGCAGTAAATACCTTCAGTGGTCATTTAAAATCATAAAAAAATTATTATCCTCATTGCACTGTTGTTATCTGTCAGAATATACAGCCTGGGCTTGGTCCTTCTTGTCATAAACTTCCCACACGGTGGTTATCTATCATACGTACATGAAGAGGAAAACAATGACAGTAAGATATTAACTAGACATGTAAATGATTGAATGAAATCACTGGACAGCATCCTTGGGTGGATGCATGTTAAGCTGGACGCAGCAAAATAGTCTTCAGACTTTGATCAGAGCTGCTGGAGACCAAGTTAATACACTGAAGGTGCTCAGAGTGTGAAAAGAGAGTCACAAGATTTCCTGTCAGTTTGGCGAAGGGTGGATAAACAGGTGAGTTTGATGTTTTTGGATAACTTGCCGTTTGTATTATTGTACATCGTTGTGGATTTCCTTTAATTCAACAGATAACCGTGTGAGAGAGTGATGAAGGTTTCGCATTTGGCTTTACGTACTGATTTTAATATTGTTGTACAAAGATATAGACTTTATTTCCACATATCCTGGTGTTAAAAATAGATCTTGTAGTTTTTTAAATTTTTGTTAGAATCTTCTAACTCAATCCATGATCATCTGTTCTCACAGGGCAGCTTGTGATGGCAGTGACAGGGCAGCCGTTCATGGCTGCTGTGCTGCTCCTCATTCCCTTGGGGCTCCTTCACTCCTCTCCCATACCTGCCTGCCCAGAGCCCTGCACCTGTCAGAGAGCCCCCCTGTTGAACTGCTCCTCCTCCGGCATCTCCGTGGTGCCGCAACACATCCGAGACGCTGTCACCGAGCTAGACTTATCTCATAACCTCATTGACTCTGTAACACTTGACCGTCCACTTCATAACCTCAGGAATGTATGGCTGGGAAACAACAGTATCACACGCTTGTCTCTCTGCATGGAGAGAAACTTGGGAGGCCGCCATGTCGGAGGCAGATATCTACATTTCTTGAGACCTTGGAGCAGACAGGGATGTGTATCTTGGGCCCCCTCCCTGCAGCTGCTATCTGTTGAGAGGAATCAGCTAGAACAATTCCCAGAGGGTGAGTCAGTGTAATATTGTCCTACGCCCATGAATAAAATACTGTCACGGGCCATTACAGGAAAATAACCTTTGCTCCCAGTAAGATCAGCATAAAATAAGTGTGTAAATGTTTTTGAAAGTATTTATTTTTAGTACCATTCGTGCAAGTTGATACAGATGTCTTGCAAGCCTGCTATCAAAGTATTTTCTCATGTTCACACTAACAGACAAACCACTCTCAAACACTTCTGTTTTGACTGCTTGTTCTGGCTGCTGTTATACATGTGCATAATTAGAGAGTCTATTACTTTACTCAGTAATCATCTTTTATTTAAGCATTTAAGCACAAACATACTGAAATAAGAAAGAACAATATCCCCCTCAGGAATCTAATACCAAGTAACGCAAAATGAAGATGCCCAAACTGCACTACAGTCAAGACCTTGAAGAAATGTACTCAGTTACTTTCGATATGACTAGTTAGTGGATAAAAGTAGGATCTGATGATACAGATTATGTTGTATAAATTTAGTGCAATCTTTATGATCTGGCTTAATATTACATCACAAATTATAGAACACACCCAATATGTACAAATGTTTCCTGTCAGGGTGTGTACTGACAGTATCTTCATGTTGTTAAATCTCTAAGGTGTAAAAAAGGTAGATAAAATTACACAAACACCTCATATTTCCTTGGTGGAGCTGAGCCATTACTACCAAAATGCTTGAACCAAAATGCTCCCAACCTTTTTGGCTTGTGACCCCTAAAAATAAACTATAGTCACATTTGTCAGAAGCCTGCGATTTAGGAGTTTCAGCCTTAAAAACAATTTGGTTTGTTCTAAATAAATGTTTGTGGCTTAAAAAAGTACAATTATCTTGTATTTCACGAACAAAACAAAGCTTAGAGATTAGAAGAGAACTTTAACTTGAAGCATGACTTTGTTTGGGTCCCGTGCAGTATCCTGTTATTTATCTTGAGACCCACTAGAGGGGTCTGCACTCTTTCTTTTTTGGAATCAGCAATCAGGCATTTTGATCAGAAACATAATGCATTCATATCCCTTTTTTATTGTGTGTGTGTGACTGTGGATGGGTGATTAAAGGTTACGCACAGTTGCACAGTCATGATGCACACCTTTGATTGCCTTTTGAAGTGTCATTGAGAAATGTCCATGAGTCAGACCTGAAAATTTTTCTTTGTTCACTAAGTGTTTTCCAAATCCAGCCACATAAGGTAGTCTTATCACTACACATTTGTCCATATGCTATAATTAGTCTATAAGCTTAATGCATTGCTTTTACTGTCCTTTGATTTAACTATCAAGCCTTATACAAACCCACCCATTGATATCCTTTATCTTTAGGACTTTGCTCCACTCAGAAATGATTAAACCTCCCAAGATAATAACACTGTACACCTCTCAGCCAGTTATAGTTTTTATTGACATTCCAGTGGCTCAAAGAAAGGTGTAAACACACAGAGCAACTTTTACATTTTCCCATGTATCATGTTATTTTGCAGGATTCTTTCTGCCTGGTTAAACATATGTGTGTTTCAAAGAAATGCATTCACCATGGTTCTTTTAATGGCATGTGTGGATAGCCCATTTACTTAGCAAGAGCTGTGTTGACAGTCATAGACTTCTTTCCTGTTTGGTATTCAGCTCACAGAACCCTCGGTGCCTCTCTAATGAAGCACAGGCCCACAGTAGCTCACTTCAGCCCAGCAGTCTCAGGGAGATTGTCTCTGGGTAGTGAAAAGCAGGAGACAGCAGGGAAGAATGTGCACCACAGAAAAATTCTTAGCCCCTAATTAGTCATTTTGCAAGAGTGCTCGCAGTAAAAAAAAATAAGCCAGAAGAATTTGGATTCATATTGCAGGGAAAAGGTGTTTGATTAAGATGTTTTTTGCACTATTTACTAAATGGAGGTCCGGAGAAAGAGAAAGGGAACTAGTTTACAAAAAGAGCTTGCAGCTAAAAATATGCAGTTTTCTCCCTTGCACAGTGAAGAAGGTAAAGCAATGCAGGGCTAAGCAGGGAGAAGACAAACTGACCTCTGTTATTAACATTGAAAACCTGTTCAGTACATTCCTTGCTCCCTTCACAAGCCACCATATTATGGTAACTGTTGAGTTCTAATTACAGCCCTTATTTTCTTTAACCCAGGGCTGGAAGGTAGTGAGTCTTTGCAGATTCTGCAGCTCTCCTTCAATAAGATCTCAACTCTACGACCAGGAGACCTCAGCCCCCTTCAGCAGCTAATTGAGCTTCATCTACAACATAACCAAATCTCAAGTCTCCATCCACAGATGTTTGAGGATCTAACCCAGCTTCAGGTAACTTTTTAATCTAACTTGTTGAAAACAGACACAAAATTTTCATTATTCCAATGATAAACTCAGTGATGCCACACATTCTTTGTCCATCAGCCATTTTCAGAGAATTATTGTGTTAATCAAAAGATAATGTAGCTTTTAACCTGATAAAACGTAATTGTCTTAGTAATCTAGCTACATGACTCAACATCTTTTTTATGTCCACATTGTTTTTACTTCAAAGGTTCTTGATCTAAGCTTCAACAAGTTGACCAGTCTCCATCCTTTGATGTACCTTTCTCTGCGTAACATTGGAGCGGATGTTAAGCTGAGTGGGAACCAGTGGCACTGTGAATGCAGTATGCGCAGTCTAAGAAGGCGACTGGTCTATGACAGCAGCAGAGGCCTGCAGACCTGGAGTGTGGTGTGTTCTTCTCCCTCCATCCTCTCAGGCAGAGACCTGCTGCAGTTGGAGGAGGATGACCTTAACTGTTTTCACGCCGAAAACAGTCCAGAGCTTCACCAAGATGTGACGGTTCATAGTGGCTCTGAGGTTCTGCTGACTTGCTCTGCACAAGGTAACACAGTCAACACAGTGGAAAGTGACTTGGTACATACGTAACAATGGAGTTAAGTTTAACTGCATTTCATCATTATCATCATTGTTGTCTCTTTTATAGATACAATGTGGTTGATGCCCAGTGGTCAAGCATCCGATAGCCAACCAGAGGCTGGTCTGCTCATCAGTGACTTCACAGAGAAAGATACAGGACTGTATGTGTGTGTTTCTGAAAACCATGAAGTTGTGTCTATTTTTAACCTTCAAATCAGTAAAATAGAAGGTACAAAAAGAAAAGTTAGAAGTCTAGACAGCCAAAAAATAACGTCAGAAAGCATCTTAAACAGGATAGGTCAACCAAGAAATGGGACCGGTGAATCAGTTGTCGCTCAGTCTGAATTCAATCTGGCTGTGTGTCTGTCTGTTTTCATCACATTTCTGATTGCCTTCATCCTTGGAGTCCTACTAAGACCCTGTTTAGATAATCTTTGTAGAAGGATCATCCACAAGAAAAGCTCCACTAAAACCCACACTGTTTCATCAGTAGAGCAAAGACAATATGACAATGAGGCCTACTATGAAGATTCGTTAGATATAGGCAATTACAGAGAAAGAGGAATCGACGTAAGCACTGAAGACAATATGCAATATTATGATACCGTTGCCACTGGCCAACAGGTAAACATCCGCAATGATGCAACGATTAGAGGTGGAGCAGCTCATACACATGTAAATGGAGATTCAAGCAGTGAAAACAGCTCGCAACACAGTGGTCCAGAGGAAGGCCAGAGAGATGACAGAGAGCGCTCAGGCCGCCCACACAACATAGAGTCCAAACGCATCCCAAACTCTGTCAGGCTTGAGGAGAGGAGAAGCTCTTCTTCTTCTTCAGATTCTTCACATTATGATGAAGTATTAAATGGCGAACAGAAGACCCACAGAGACCACACAACACCCAAGCCTCCTCAGCTGGTAAGAGACTCTGCTCAGCAGAGAGCTGATGACCTGACAGCAAGAAATGTACTGGTGCCACAAGTTTCCATAGAGGGCAGCAAAGTTCCCGGATTTTCTTCTGAGCCCTTTGCAGATTGGTCGCCACATAAAAAGAACCTTAGCCTAACAGGTCCTGATCTGTGGCAAGAGAATGGAGAAAATTTTGAATTTAGTGATTCACCTCGAAGTGTGTCTCCAAGATCCAGCAGTGTTTTTGACTCTTTAAATGATTCAAAACAGACTGCGGCAACCACTTCAAATAAAAAAATGAGGGATGATACATCTAGTTCCAGTGAGGATGAGCTTAAAGACCACTCTGCGAACTCAGGTGAATACAGAAATGACACACAAAGGCATCCTGTCGGACCAAAGCACTCCTCTTCTTCTCACTCTAGTGACAGTGACAAGAAGAACGGCAGAATCAAACAAGAAACAAACAAAGGATTGGAGAAGGGCAAGCTGAACAGCCCAATAGTTGCAGGAGAAGCTGATACCGGGAAGAAGGCTGTGCCCAAGCCACGCACAAAGTGGCGTTTACCCGGTTTGGGTTTGGGTTTTACTAAACGAAGTAAAAGTACTGATACTGGAGCACCTGTACCATCTGCAGCTTCTCCATCCTCTTCAAGCAGTGAGAGTGAGAGTGAAGTGAAAACCAGAGACCTGCAAGTGGAACAGAAAGGAGGCAAACTGTCAACTAACCCAAATCAGCACAGTATCCCCAAAGTGAAGATGGGTTTGGGAATCAAAGCCCCGTCACCAGCTTCTAAATCAACTTCAAGTGATGAAAGTACAGATGACATAACAAAACGCTCAAAGAAGCAAGAGCAAAAAGATGTAGACAAGGAAAAGTCTCTAGCTTTCAAAGCAAAATCACCAGCTTCTGGCTCATCATCAAGTAGTGACAGTGAGGATGACACACCAAACAAAATGAAGACACTCAAGCACGGTGAGATGAACATGGCAAGGGTTCCAACTACAGTATCCCAAACTAAGAGGCCCACAGATATCAAACCACCATCACCTCATTCTCATTCATCTTCTAGTAGTGACAGTGAAGATGACACAACAGGGCGCAAAAAGATGCCAAGGCCAGGAAAGGTGAAGATTAAAGGAGCTCCATTTCAAGGATCTCAAACCAAGAGAGCTCTTGATATCAAACCAGCATCTCCTCACTCTGACTCATCTACTAGTGACAGTGAGAAAGAAACAAGGAACCAAATGAATAAACATCAAAAGGAGACAAACATGTCAAGACCTCCAACTAATGCAACTCAAATCAACAGGCCTCCAGATTTCAAAGCACCATCACCTCACTCTGACTCATCTTCATCTTCTAGTGAGGATGAAACACAAAACCAAAAGACAAAACCGGAGCAAGGAAAGACAATCATGGCAAAGCTTCCAACTGTAGCATCTCCAACTGTAAGTCATGGCCTGCAAACACAGTGGCCTGCCATAAATCTTGAGCATAACACAAGCAACAAGAAGCATCCAGATTTTAAAGTAAAATCTCCGTCTTCTGATTCATCATCTAGTGACAGTGAGAAGGAAACACCAAACCAAATGAAGACACAGCAGCAAAGGGAAACAAATATGGCAAAGCTTCCAACTAATGCAACTCAGATTAACAGGCCACCAAATATCAAACCACCATCACCTCACTCTGATTCGTCCTCAAGTAGTGACAGTGAGGATGAAAAAGAAAACCAAATGAAGACACAACAGCAAAGGGGGACAAACATTGCAAGGCTTCCAGCTAAAGTACCTCCAACTATAAGTCATGGCCCACAAGCACAGTGGCCTGTCATTAATCTTGAGCATAACACAAAGATCAAGAAGCGTCTAGATTTTAAAGTAAAATCTCCAGCTTCCGATTCATCATCCAGTAGTGACAGTGAGAAGGAAACACCAAACCAAATGAAGACACAGCAGCAAAGGGAAACAAATATGGCAAGACTTCCAACCAATGCAACTCAAATCAACAGGCCACCAAATATCAAACCACCATCACCTCACTCTGACTCCTCATCTTCTAGCAGTGACAGTGAGAATGAAAAAGAAAACCAAATGAAGACACAACAGCAAAGGGGGACAAACACTGCAAGGCTTCCAGCTAAAGTACCTCCAACTATAAGTCATGGCCCACAAGCACAGTGGCCTGTCATAAATCTTGAGCATAACACAAGGATCAAGAAGCGTCTAGATTTTAAAATAAAATCTCCGGCTTCCGATTCATCATCCAGTAGTGACAGTGAGAAGGAAACAGCAAAACAAATGAAGACACAGCAGCAAAGGGAAACAAACATTGCAAAGTTTCCAACCAATGTATCTCAAATCAAGAGGCCTCCAAATAACAAACCACCATCCCCTCACTTTGATTCATCATCTAGCAGTGACAGTGAGAATGAAAAACCAAATCAAATAAAGATACCGCAGCAAGGAGAATCAAACATGGCAAAGCTTCCAACTAAAGTATCGCAAATCAAGAGGCCTCTTGATAACAAACCACCATCACCTCACTCTGATTCCTCATCTAGTAGTGAAAGTGAGGATGAACAAACAAACCACACAAGGAGGGAAAGCTCAGGGTTGGTGGAAGTTGCAGGCCCTCTGTTTCAAAAATCAGGAGGTCATGTTTCTAAAACACAATGGCCTGCTGTAGATCTTGGTAATATTATTCGCATCAAGAGACGTTTGGACTTCAAAACCTTGTCACCACCTCTTGATTCATCAGGTGTTGGAGGTATGATCCATACAGTTGAAGTAAAGAGAGAAAAGGCTACTAAAAATAGTTCTTCTTCGTCATCCAGCAGCTCAGATGAGGAAGAGGAGGCAAAGAAAGATTTGGACAAACCCTCAACAACAGTGGAACCAAATCTTGGTTCAAGATGGCCGCAAGTGAATCTTGGCCCCCATGCCAAAAAACGTCTTGATATCAGGGCACCATCACCTCCACCTGGGTCATCTTCAAGTAGTAGTGAGAGTGAAGGTGGGACTCCAGACTTATCTTTGAAAGAAGCAGGAAACAGAGCTAATTTTGGGGTTACAAGTTATCAACCAAAGATAAAACTGCCTGACTTGAATTTAAGCAACAGAACAAAAAGAGAGAGCAGTGCGTCTCCAGGCTCTAAACAATCTGAATCAAACACCTCTGGAAGTGACAGTGAGGCTGAGAACAGAGACCGGGATAAACAAGGATTTGGATCATCTACGATATCAAGGCCTGTGACAACGCAGCTCTTTGGCTCTTCAAAGACCTCAATGATACACACAAATCAAGATATCAAATTAGAAAAGTACACAGTTTTTCCAGATGACGGGGACCGAAAATTAGTTGAAAGCTTTAAGTCAACGACAGTGGTAAGCCCTGAGCTTGAGTCACGGTGGGCCAAGATGAGTCTCAATATGTCCCGCTTTAGAAAGCGTCTTGAAATCACTCCAAGCACACAAAAATCACCAAGCCTGCCTTCATCACCTACATCACTTTCATCACCTTCATCACCTTCATCACCCAAACCTGATTCCTCCTCCTCTTCCAGCAGTGATGAAGACACTGAGAGTAAAGGCAGCAAAACAAGCTACAGAAGAAAGGAAACAGAATCATCACAAATCCTTGAAAACAAACCAGGGAATGTTTTCACTGGCAACTCAGTGGAGGTTAAACACAGCATGAGAAAAGAATATGGCCTCCCTGTAACTGAAGTAAAGTCTAACCCAAATACTTCGTTGACTAGTTTTGGTACATCTAATTTAAGGAGGAACCTTGATATCAAGGTCAGTGAAAAGGCTCCTGCTACACCCCCATTACAGCAAATGTCTGATTCCTCTTCTAGCAGTGAAGATGAAGATTCATCAACACAACATGCAGGTAAAGGATGGCAGGGAAGATCACAGCTGCCTGTTGTCCCTGACAACAAAGCATCCCAGATTCACACCTCTCTGCATGTGGCCAAAGCTGTCAATATCAAAACAGATTACTCACAGAGACAAACTGAGGCAGAGGAGAGGAAGGCAAGGGTAGAGCTCAAAAGCCAAACATCAAGAGCAGGTGGGCAGTCTGACTCATTGAGGTCTAATATGAGTCTTCCCAGTGTGTCATTACAAAGGAAAGCATCCTCAAGCAGCAGCGAGGATGAGATGACAGGCCACAGGGTTTCTGACCTGAAACTTGGAGATCCTAGCAATAGGAAGGATTTGAATGCCAAGGAACCATCAACAAGTTCAAGTAGTTCCTCATCTTCATCCAGTGAAGATGAAGGACATTCTGCAAAACAAAGCAGACATGCAACAGATATGTCAGGAATGACAGATGAGTCTGTGACCACTTACAAACGTTTAATTTTCAAAACTCCATCATCACCAAGTGTTTATTATCCTCACAATGCCCAAACCACTGGCCCTGCATATCGAAGAGTGGGGGCTGAATTGGTTACTGTTGCACAGGGAGGTCCGTCCCAAACTGTGAGAGGCAGCAACATTTCTCCTGCCTCAAGGAGTATGAGCTTTGATGATGTGGCGAGGAAAAAGATCAATCAGTCCCAACACACCCCGGATATGGACCTGCCACCTGACATAAGGTGGACTGGTATTGGTCGGCACCTGTCTGATGTCTCCATCTCCAGTCAGAGAAGATATCTGGATGTGGGCTTATCGACACTACCTGCAGAGCCAGATCTTCCCAAAGTTTATTCTTCCAACTACTCTTCCGGTAAAAGTGACAGTACAATAAAACAAGACAGGAGTACACTTGCGTATAAGTACTCATCTCCTGGTGACAAGAGTGTCTCACTTGCATCAACCGGAGCTTTTGACCAGTTTGACTATTCAAGCGGCGGCACAAATTTGGAGGCTGTACATGGGGACAACAGGGAAATGAGAGGTCTCAGTGCCCTAAAAGTCATGTCATCAGAGAGACGAATGTGGGACACACTGGATGGAAATTTGGATAACAGTACACCTCTAATTGATGTCCATGGGCCACAAGTTACCACCAGTTATACCTATCGAAGATCTGAGGACATCAAGCCCCTGGCCAAACAGTCACTGACACCATTACGTCTTTCCTCTACGTCAGTAGATGAGAGAAGAGGCACAAGTTTGTCTTATGGTGTTCCCCACTACAGGAGGCATGAGCTTGGAGGTACTGGAGCAATGCAGAGGTCTCCACCCCCTATTCCAAATACACCACTACCAGATGAGACAGAGGGGCTTACGTGGAGGTCCTTACAGAGCACAAGATCCCTTGACTCCTCAAACCCAAACATTAGTAGTGTTTGATACAGAAATCAGTGCAGTCAAAACACATACAAAACAATTACAAAGTTGGTGGCATCGTGTAATCTTAAATTTGCCAATTATGCACACAATTATTGTAAGTTATATTTCATTTTATAAGTATTAAGTTGAAATGAAATGTAAACACTAATAATTTTTTTTGTGGAACTATTGAAGAGTGCATTAGAGGAGATGTCTTTAACTTTCATAGCTGCTTTCTGCATTACATGTTTTTTTTAAATCAACCATTAGATAGATGTCTGCTGGTAATCAATTTTGTAACAAGTTTCAATGTCATCTTTATGGTCTTGCATTAGTAATACATTTATGAGTCAGTGATCAAACCTCACATAATGCAGAGCTTTCATTTGTAGCTTTTAGTACATCCAAATAATGGCAGGAGAAATAATATTATTACAAATGGTACTTATTTTGTTTTACAAAGAACCCATATTAAAAGCCAGTAAGTTAATAAACCCTTTTATTTATGTATACAGACATTGGTTATAGTGAAAACAGACATATAGACACATAGTTTACATACATATATACAGTTGGGACAAGGGTGTTCGTCCTCCTGCATTGTTGTGGGAGAATGTTAAAATATTGATCTCTAACCAGTATTTGGTAAGCAGTCCAACAATTACTTCTATCCTAGATGTAATGCTAATGGTTGAAGCATTGTAATGAAAATAAACGTTTTTATATAGTTATTTGAAATGGATTTTAATGACAAAAGCTGATGTATACTGAGCTCACAACAAATTTCATTGTGTACTTTGTGTGTATCATGACTATGTGGTATAAAAGTTGTAAATCAAGTTGCACTTCCAATAAATAAAATTAAATCCTGTATCCTGGCTGCCGCTGCCTTAAGCTTTATAGCATGTTTAAGGATGTGTGAGATGGGGTAAATGCAGGAGGGAACTCCTGTTCCACCGTGAGGTTACAGGTGTGTTCCAGGTCTTAATAATCACAATCATGTTGATC
The DNA here is from genome assembly GCA_029814765.1 of Acanthurus leucopareius. NCBI lineage: Eukaryota > Metazoa > Chordata > Actinopteri > Acanthuriformes > Acanthuridae > Acanthurus > Acanthurus leucopareius. The sequence continues at coordinate 8,017,391 of JAQMCX010000046.1, forward strand.
ATCAGAATTAAGATAACATGATCGTGAATATCAAATTAAGCACAAAACACTTGCACAAATTCCTGTACAAAACAAAAAATGCGTTTGGAAAAAATGTTTTCAAAAATATCATCCATTCACAAAAGGCTCTGTTGGAGCATGCATGCAAATATTAAATCTGACGTTCAGCATCACACAACAGCCAAAGACAAAAATTTATCCATGTGTTACAAGAACATTATACTAGGCGAAAAGAACGGCATAGCATCATCACACGGTTCCAAACGGTCAGTGTCCATTGATTTGAATAGATCCTACGGGTGGTACAAAACAATGCTTTCAGCAAACCTACCTTTCTACTCAAGCCTTAGGAACCTCGTCCTGAGAGGGTCACTGGTCTTCCACTGTAGTTACAGTATATTAACACTGTCTGCGTTGGGAGAGATGCTACTAGTAATAGGAGACCTGAAACTATCAGTGGACTAAGGAGGACAGACAGATGCCACATATCAAGACAAACTGGACACCAACTACCTCTATGTCAACTTAAAACACAGCCCAAACAGTCTGAATTCATCCTGAAATAATCCCTGACCACTCGGTGTGTCTGTGTGTGCATGAGTGTGTGTGTGTTTATGTGTGTGTAATCTCACACGTGTATATACATTTGGGTATGTTGGTTTTGTGTGGGACACACAAAGTGACTTCCATGTTTTGAGGCACAATAATACTCTTACATACACAAAGCAGTTACATAAATTGGTCATCAGACCAATAAATGCTGATCAGAGCACTGGTGGCTCACTGCTGTACTGTAATAAGAGTTAGTAAGCAGCAATGCTGATTTGTTTGGTGTTATGAGGTCTGAAGCCTTTGCAGGGGGTTAGCAAACTGTTGTTAGCATTAGCTGGAGCAAACCAGCAGGAGGAAACAAAAACTGGGGGGGGGGGGGTGATCACTGGCACAAATCAATAGTA
>JAQMCX010000046.1:8018478-8033927 GCA_029814765.1 Acanthurus leucopareius
CAGATATATATAATATTGAAATGTGCACTGGTCAAAGTGACCCTGTTTAAGACTCAGACACAATGCATGAATGGTCACCTCTGTTGGTTTCTCTGTGCTGAAGACAAGGGGGGAGGAGTGGTTCTCCCACACAATACCACTTTGCTTTCATCATTCACGTATGATACCATGTTATCCTAACACAGACAGCAATATGACACGTCACAGTGAGAGAGAGAGCAATGCCACTGGGGATTGCTGCAAGCTTGCCCACTATGCAACTTCAGTAGGGAACACATCTCCACAATGGCAGCCCTCTGCCTCTGCCCTCTGGGCAGCATGCACCCAGGCTGCAAACCCAGTGCCCCCACCCTAGCCCACCCACTGCCCGAATCCCTCCTCTACCAGGAAGCACCCATTGTCACTGCTTTACCATTTTTGTATTGTTTACTTATTGGTTGTTGATTCTCATTGTTGTTGTTGTCACAGTTGTATTTTTCCCATGTTGCTCTGCACCTACGACATCTGTCTTTCCTTGTACCATTCCACGAACTCGTCCAACAAAACTGGCCCTGACAAAAGGATAAGATGTGATTAGATTTGTGTAACATTCACATGAGGCTCTGTTTTAAAATGTTTTGCAGATATGTTTTCACTTACAGGCACCATCTTCATCATAGTTACTGAGGTCCAGGTTGATTGTCCTGCTGAACTCTAAAACATTACACCATTGGTCTTTGTTGATGACTTTGTACTTGGATTGCTGCAAAACGGTAAAGAAATGCTTAAAATAAATACAAAGCAAAAACATTTCAGTTTCAACAACCCCAATCAAGTTCAGAGAGGATTTCAAATAATTCACAACAGCTGCATGGAAAATCTTTGGGTTGGTAAAATGTACAGGAAATTTGTAAACCTGACACTTACCTCTAAAAACTGATTAAACACAGGAAACAGAGGCCACGTTTTTCCCAGAAGAAGCCCTAACATACACTTAGCGGTATTCAAGTCCAGACTCCTCTGATCCTTTTCCTGTTGCATAAAAACACCCAAAGCTTCATGAAATCAATAAAAAAATATTAACCACACTTTTAACAGATGGGGCAGTCTAGTAACTTGGGCTGGTAACTAAAGTTTTGGGGACTTAAATTCACTTCAGCCCGCCTGCAGTAGCAAGCTGCGGAGTGCCGACCTGTACTGTAATTAGTCTCTCTTTTTTTGATTGCTTACTAGAGGGTAAATGTACTTCATTTCATAGGCCTACAAGAAGAGAGGGGGAAAAAAAGGACTGAAACTAAATAAGAGAAAAATAGGAGTCTGGTGAGTGTATGTTCAGTCAGAGGTTGAACTGAAACCAAACACACAGACACATACACAACCTCTTGATGCCTGAAACTGCGTGCTCACTCACAGTTTACAAATGTTTGTCTGTTTTAGGCAAACAAATCAGGTGAAATTGGTGTGAATGCAGCACAAAAGGTAAAAAGGGTTGAAGATGTTATAGAACATGAAGACAGACATTTAAAGCCTTGTTAAAAACCTTTTTACAAGCTTTAAATGTAAACAAATGATAGTGGGTACAGCCATACTGGTATGTACCATGCCTTTTAGTGCAATTTTATCAGAGTGAGTCCATTTTCATTAATTGCAGTTCAGTGTCTACGTGAGAGCAAATTCGGGCTCTGTAAATAGGAAAAACACTTGATATGTGTTTTCCTACAAGTGAAACTGGAAAATGATCTTGACCTACTCAAAACATCAAGATGAAGTGTGAGCATTGGCTTGAATAAGACTTTCCAAGAATTTCAAGCAGGCACACTTAGCAAGCAACTGTTTCCTAAATGGTATTTATAACTCAAATGAACTGATTTATATGTGTTTTAGGAATGCTTTGCATGCAACCATTGTGCAAAACTCACCCGAGCAAAATCAAAGGCATATCTATAAATGAGCTTAAAACTGGTGCTGTCGTTTAGGACAGATCTCAGGTAGTCAAGCGAGTTCCTCAGCCTCTCTGTGGAGTCGCACCTGACAACAGCAGAAAAGTACCTTAGACATACTCTGCACTTAAATAGCTGCTCCACTGAGTGCCAAGGGCACTCTAGAAAGACATGACAGAGAAAACCCCAGCAGTCTTGAGAAGCAATGTGCAAAAAGACAGAAGTAGGTAACCGACGTACTGCAGTGAGCCCATGCCTGTGAGCCATTCCTGGAGAGTGAAATATCCCATACTCTGGGCATCCAGCTTCCATGCCAGAACCAGCATCACCACCTGGGCACAGACAAAAACCTTTATAGCATCAGACGTCCTTAAATAAAAAATGTGACAATCTATATCATCAGTCTATCGACTGAGAATAAATGTCTGTTACATGGTTGATGAGACAGAGGCTGAGGGTAAGTTTTGACCTTGATGTGAAGCTAGGGCCTAGTCTACATGCACATGTTTTTTTTTACACTGGGTTTTTCCCACCTTTGTTCTCAAATAGAAAAAAAATCCCTGCAACACATGTACTGTTTTTAAAGTGTTCTCTGTCCAAGTGAAACTACAAATAAACAACTGAAGCACTGTCAAAAGCATGCCACGGCAAGATGTAGTGATATAACCCTAACCCAAAGGCAATATTGGCCAACCAGAAACCTAGAAACTTTTTTGCCATTAGATAACTTGCAACAAGGAGTTTTACCAGTTCCTGTCCAAAACCTGTAAAGTTGGCAACATGGACTGTGCTGTAGCTGTGTTGGATTATGAAGTGACTTCCAAAGTGCATTCTGATGCTGTTTTTCCTTAATATAGTGAAAGTTTAACTGAACATTTACATGTAAAAATATCAAAAAAGTGCTGTTAGCAAAGTTAGCACCAGCACAAAGGAGGTATAGGTGCACAATTTGCTGCCACAGGCCACAAACTCTGTTCTCCCTGCATATGCGTCAACATTGCAAGTGGAGTTTCTGAAAATCTTCACACCTGCTGGAGCTGTCCAAATAATCTGCTTTCAATGACTTAAAACAGCTTTGCGCATAGACAAAATAGAAATAGCTGCATTATAAAATACTCACGTACGTGTGGACAAAACTTACGTCTGCAAGTTTTTTATAGACTTACTAATTGTAGAATTTTTGATGAGGGTTAGTGCTGGATTAACATTTTTATAAAGCACATAAAAATTATGTCCACCACAATACCACAGCCAAAAGGGTGGGAGAAGTAGTTGTATAGTTTGACTGGTAGCAACAGAGAGACAAAGAGTGGCAAGCAAGCAAACCGTTACCATACAGAAGTAATTGCACTGCAAGGCTTATCTAAAAAACAAAAATGCAATAAAATCTGCTTACATTCTCTGGCTCCACTCCAATGTCCTCACAGAACTTCTCCATGCCCTCTGGACCCACCACATCGTCACAACCTATTTTAGACAGACAAGTGTGAAGCCACATATAACATTGGTTGCACATGCCGGGCTAGGAGCCCATGCCACAGATTAGAGGGTAAATGTAAACAAACCACAAACACATGATAATCTGACTGAACCAACTTATGGTTGAGTAGCTTTCAAACATATGATCTCACCTGCATATTCATAGAACCACTCCAAGCATCTTTTACTGGAAAATGTCTCCTCCTCGCGGATTTGTGATGTTTCATGTTTTCTGAAAACACTGCAGATGAAAAATAATAAGTTCAATCACAAGCTCGACAGTATACTTTTACAGAAGTTTTCAATGTGATTAAAGAAGTCTTTGCCTATTATAAATTTACTAATTGTAAAAAAAAAGACTTTATGCACACAGTCCTCTTTAAATAAGACTATATTTAAGTGCATCTGCATAACTGAGGCAGGCATAGGCAGCTACTGGACAGTCTTTTTTTTTAAATTTGAAATCTCTAACAAAGTGATGTCACACCTGTCCTGGCGACTTTTCTTGGCTGACATGTCATCTCCAGCAGAGGGTCTCCTCTTTTTCCTTGGCGGCATGGCTCTGGAGCAACAGGCTAGGGAACGAGGCAGAGGATAGAATAAAAGGGGAGCACTGCTCACCTACCTGTAAGCAAATACAAACAATGCAGACTTTCTCTGGCTAAACATGCAAAGAAATCACAGTCCAGTTCAGAGGAACTCACTACTCTGGGTGCAGTTTAATGCATTACCCAAAGCGTTTCACGTTGACTACAAAACACACAAGGACCAGCTAAATTATTACCCGAGGGATGGCTGTCCTGTCCAACGTCTTCGGTCAGGTTCTGTCAAAAACAAATATGTAAAAAAAAGAAGCCAATACTTGTTAGCAGGAAACATGTTTAGAATGTACACATACATGATATGCATTAGCTGCCAATATGTATTTACCAGCCTGTGCAAGGTGTGGTGGATCTTATGGATGCTGGCCAGTGTAGTCAAGTGGGAATTCAGCTGAAAATCTATTTTTTAACGAAAATAAAGTCGAAATTCAAATTAAACCATAACACACATTTCTGCTCCTCATCAAACTTAAAGGCTTACAAGTACAAGGGTACACAACAAGGTGACATCGTCATACAATCCACAAGAGTGATTAGACTTTTTCTGTCGGTAATCAATAGAGTCCACATAGCTTAAATTACTTTCGTCTGGCTCCTACTTTAAGGCTTTACGTTTCAGAAAACGACAGGAAAATATCTTGTACGACTGAGGGAGTGACTCTCTGCATTCCTCGAAAGACAAGCAAACTCGAAAATATTTGATCGTGCACGCTACCTTGTCGCGAATTGTCATCTGTACATTTCCGTTCAAAAACTGTCATCAAATCACGATGCTTTTTATTTGATTCTAGACGTTAAAACCAGCCGAAAACACACAGTCAAACAGATAGCACTAGCTGCATACCTAAAATAGCAGTGCAGACGCGCAACTTGCACAGAGTTTACAAAGTATCAAGAGAGTTGGGCGTATGGTCGCTGTAGTCCGTTTCCTTCAAAGAGGCCATTGAAAGCTCAGCTCTGGCATTACTATTAAACTACAATTCCCAAGCTTTAACAAACAACTACTTCTTTCAGACCCCTCTACCCCCCAACATTTACCTCAACTGATTGAATGCATTTTACATTGTTTAAAAAAATCTAACATTATATTTTCTCTTGCACATAAGCATTGCGCAGACGTTTTGCAGCAGTTGGCGTAGGTGCCGCAAAGCCGGACAGCGCTGCTGCACCAGGCAATGAAAGATGTTTTACAAAACTGCGTCACAATTTTCATTCTCTGTAATAGTCCGCAGTTGACCAGAAAATTGACCTATTTACCATAACGTTACGTTGATCCCAAGTTTGAGTTGAAACGCATAGTGCATCTTCAGTAACGACGAATATACAGATCACATCGCAGCGATTACCATCAAAAACCCTGTGAATTTTACTAACGTTGGTGGCATTCAACTGAGCACTGCTAATGCTACACATAAAAATAACTTAATGGATCCAGTCGTGTGAAATGTAACCTCCTGCATGTCCAAAACAACTGAAATTACACTAGCTATCCCTCCTTTGTTGTCGCCCTAGACAGCACAGGCAAATACAAAGAGACCAGCAAATAGCACGGAATTCATTCGTTCTCATCAAACCTTACTGAACCACGGGCTAAAAGTAGATTTAGAAACACTAAGCGTCCGTTTGTTTCTCCATGAAAAACTGTGCGATATCCGTGAACAGCCGTTATTTGATGCAGAAAAACCTCTGTAACGTTACTACTTACTTGCCGCATCAGAGTGCATTTTTATGAAACATACAACTGTCTGTGGGAAGTCCGCAGACCGGCCAATAGGCGGGCCTTGTCAACGTAAGCCACGCCCGCGAACGTTGATTGAAACTGAGCGCGCGAGGCCTCCGCCTACGAGCGCTGTTGATTGGCTATTTAAGTCTGTCCTGTAACGAGAAGGCGGAAAAAGGAAGAAGACCCCTCCCACGCACTAATGTCATTTGTCAGAGTTCCCAAACAGGCTGCGATATCTCTGTTTCTCATTGGTCTAGAGGTTTTTATGAGCACGTCAATCACTAAAATTTCCTCGTGCAAGGCTGAAAACCGTCCCACGATGGAATTTTATTGGTCAGTTTAGTCATTAGTTGCCCTCCCACTGATTCCGCTGGGTTGGTTTACTGAACCAAGCCGGGCGGGGGTAGGTGGTGAGGTATTTTGGCAAGTAAGAGTTATGTCTCTTATTGTGATGGTATGGGGCTAGCCCACCAAAATCGTCAGCGCTCAGCCAATCTGACCCTGGCCGTCAGAGGTTAACAGGAGCCCGGAATGTGAGCAGAGGTGCTGGCAATGCTTTTCGTTAACGCGTATATAGTTTAGTAACCGTGAGCATTGCTTGTCAGGTGACTTCAAACCCTACTTTTTTACTCAAAACGAACAGATTCATTTAATTACATCTCCGTTGTGGACGCTCAATTTGTTATTAATATCAGTAATATTGTAATTCATCATACATCAAAGTCGTGACTCTTTGTCACGGATCAGCCAGTTATCCAGCAAACTACTGAATTTATGACTGAGAGTAGAAAACATAAGTTTATCGATCTCTTCTAAAGACCAGCCCCTTCAATGCCTCCATTTTTTATTAATTCATATCACCTTCAAGGTGGAGCTGAGCAACAGCCTGCTAGGTTAGACGACCACGATTGAGGATTTTAACGCCAAATTGTCTCATTTACTTGATAATTATTCCTGTTGGTGCCTGCAGAAACTGACCAAACGTTTGCTTTTACTGTAAAAATATTAAAAGCAGCATATTATAGTGGATAAATGTAGCCTACTTCTACTTGTTATACTTGCTTGCCCTCTACCTCAACCTCAAAAAGGAAATATTGTACTTTTTTTACTGCCAATATTATTTTCCCAGCTTAAGTTACTAGTTGTTCGCTCAAAAAACACCAACTCAAGAAATACAATGCACGGCTTTACACTTAAAACTACCCAATAATATTATTAAAGTTTACATTAATTACTCTGTACTTGTACAGAAGTAAAATTTTAGTGCTATACTTTAATCTACACCGGGTATTGCTACTTTAAGTTAAGTAAAGGATCTGAATATTTCTTCCATTTAAGGTGTCTAATTTTTATTGAATAATATCAGTAAAGGCTTTAGTTTCTACTTCAGGTTGTTTTTTCAACACCAACTAAATAAGTCCCTTGATTTAAGTGGAGTGCGTTCATTATTAAAATGTTCGATAGTAACAATTTTAAATTTTAGAGAAACATGTTGTCATTGTACTGACTGAAGACTTTGCCTCTGACTGCCACTAGCCAATAGCTAAGTTCACTCCTTCAAATTTTATATTATACAAGTAAAAATGGTTTTGAAACATAAAGTTATAGTCAAGAGTGAAATAGAATTTCTGCACAGGTAGACTAGAGCTTGCTCATTGACTAAATAACCTGTGTGACCTTGATGAAATTTCTTTGAGCAAGACAGTGAATCTACTGTATGCCAGTATCAGGATAGTTAGGATATCACTGCATTTCTTAGCAGTGATAACAGAACTTCAACCTTTGGCAGGTGGGAGTATGCTTCTAATGACCATATTTAGATACTCCTTACCTCAGTACTTTTTTCCTTTGTGAAATTAAATAAGCCATAATTATTAAATGTCTATGACATTTAGTCCTGTGTAGATTGATATAATTCAGTAAAATTGGAAATGTAATATTAAGCATGGGAAAATTTATAAGTAATTCGAATAACTGTCTTTTGCTTGAGGTGAGTATGGTAAGCCTTATGCTCAGTGGATATAAGAATGCTAACCCTAAATGAATGGATTTTATAGTAACTCTTAATACATATACATACATGGACAATGTGTTGTACGTTATAATATAGGTCTTACAAAACATGTTCTCACTCCGGTTTCTGTTAATCCATGGCATAAAGGAATCAAGACTACTCTAAATAAAGGTGTGTCTCAAGAACATGTACGGAGGTGAGCCTCAACCGAAATATTGTTTGCCGTAATGTGTGTGTTTCAGTACATATAACAAGTGGAAAACGCATTTTTGTAAAACACAGTTTTCATACAACACAGTTTTTGTAAAACACAGTTTTCAACTGTTCTTTTCAAATATGCCGGTTTCTCCAGTGTTTAATATATATATTTTATACATATATATTTTTTTTACAATTAATTCTGTGGCCTTCTAGTTCTTTATTTACCCAATGCCTTATTTGTTTTAATTTGAAACAACTTCTAATGGACAGTGACTTTTTTTCAAGAGAGGCGGAGTTCTAAACATAGTCCAGGGGAGGAGTCATTGCAAACATATAGATTTCAGGCACGGTGAAAACGGAAGTAAATGTATATGCCTCAGACAGTTGCCAGTTCAGGTCAATGTTAGATTGCTCGAATTTTCTTCATCATGACTTCTGAAACAACGGGACAGACTTTTGTCGCGAAGACAGAGGAATCAGCAGCTCCTGCTACTGGTCCAGCTGTAGTGAGGGGGGATCGGAAGGTGAGGGGCAACAAAATTTTTACTAAGAGACTTTGGTTATAATGAGCCTTTGTTGTCCAGACTTGATACCTTGCCTGTTCTTTGTGTCTTACAGTTCCCCATGGGTGATCACCATATCCACAGAGAAGATGTGAGGAAGATTTGGAAAGAGTGCCAGGAGGAGAGCTTTTGGTACAGAGGTACTCTTTTGTGAAGTTTTTAAGGGACACACACACACTTTTTGCTAATTTTGTTACTGTAGCAGACAGACAAGCCACCAAATCTCTCTGATGACTCACAGTTTGAAATCACACTAAATGGCTGGCCTTGACATGATCTTCTGTGTGTATTACACAAGCCTTTTGTAGTAGAAGCAGCGGGGCTGGGCTTATCCATCAATGTCCCGTTTGCTTTACCGTATGTTTACATTCTTTACAGTTGACTTTAATCTGTGGGGCAGAGTGTGCCAAGTCATTTACAAATGGTACCATATTTATAATTATCGCCATATGACATTTACACCAGTGCCTCCTTCACTCTTATAGTATAATACCTTTGCTATATGGTCATTGGCTGTGCATATTTTTCTTTTCTTATAGTGAATTTAGTGAATAATGACCGCACTGTTGTTTTAAGTTACTATGGCTGATTAAATCTCATTTCAAATTTATGTAAGGTATCACTAGGCAGGTAATGTCGTAAGGGCTACCAAATCTATATACCTTACTGAATCCTTGAAAAAAAGAAGTGCACCAATAAGAGTAACAAAACTCACTAAATAATTAATGATATATCAGTTATACACACCCATAGCTCTAATACCACTGCAAGTCCATAACTACTATAGCAGGTTTGAAGTTACTTACATGAACAACATGCTGGTCAGAAAAAACTGAGGCCAGAGTTTAAAACATAACCTGTTGGAGTTAGCTTGACTGGCTAACTGCACTTTGGGTTCCATATATCAACACTTTTTTTTTTTAATCTTAACCTCTATTTCTGACCTTCACTCACTGCCAGCCGTGCAGCTGCTGCTTCACCATGCGGTAATGAAATGGCAACAATCAGTACTCCCTATATTATAAGTCAGTCCTGCTCTTTCTCTCACATTAGGTTGACGAATTGTTGAGTCTGCTACAAAGTTCATCAATACTGAACCCAAGACAAGCAAGTTAGACTCACATTGTAACAGGAATGAACAATATGCATTTAGAGGATGATAATTTCACAAAAAAATGCAAGCTTTCATATTCTAACAAGAGGAGGGACAGGGCGATGGAGGAGTGTAATATTAAATCTGTTTAAAAAAAATCACCTTTATGTGTCTACTACTAGATGTAAAGGTAGAGTTGTTTGGATAAGGTAGTAATTCAAACTTGACTTTGATTCTTTAATGGTACCTCTTCATGTTCCTCTTACTGTTTGACTTTAACGACCTCAAAATCATTGTCTTTTATTACTTTCTTTTATTTCTTTATTTAGCTCTTCCCCTCTCTCTGGGTAGCATGGCTGTCACTGGTGGTCTCATCTACAATGGTAAAGCAATGACATTTAGACCCTCTTATCCCATTACATCACAATGACACATGTAAAGCAGTCATTTTTGTAATCATCCCATTTGTTTTAAGTTTATGTTTATGTCCCTGCAGGCGTCTGGAAAGCATCCAAGCGATTTGGTCCCTTTCCAAAACTAGCAGGTGTGTACCAAACATTTATAGGACCTCAAGTTCCAAGCAGCAGCCTGTTTAACAATCCTTCAGCAAAAATTGATTCCTAACTTTGACTTTTTTCGAAAATATTTATTCATTTTTTACAATTATTGTTATTTTATGTTTTTTATTTTTTATACAGTTGCTGGGATCCTCGGATTTGCGGTGGGGAAAGCATCTTATGTTGGAACTTGTCGAAGCAAGTTTCAGGAGTTTGGCCTTGGGGGTAAACCAGGATCTGGACCCTGGTCTGTGGGACCTGGCTTTGGACCTTTTAAGAGCCGTGGTCATGGGCACAGGTACACTGAATTTAAGGGTTTCTCAGTCTTGTATTGGGAGGGATCAAAGATCCTTAGAAATACTGTGCTTCTAATAATTTGTCATGGCAGAGGCTTATCTCCAGGACATGTGACACTTTGTTTAAACAATAACAGTTACTGATGTGCACAGATTCTGTTGACAGCAGGGCATGATATGAAGATGATATGACCTTACATAACCCTCTTTGCACAACTTCCCTTTTTTGTTGAAATATAACAAAATCAATTGATTGAATAAGAGCAAAAGGCATAATTATTATTCCCTAATGTATCTCTACTGACCACCAAAATTATACCACATATCATTCAAATTGTTGTATCTTCATTGTTATGCTGCAACGCTTCTACTTAAATATACATAAAAATAATGTAAATTTTGCTTAAATATCTTTATTTCACTGAGCAGAATGTTTTCCCAACAGATGCCACCATGTGTGTGAAGAATGTAGGAAAAAGGCTCAAGCTGCACCTGCAGAAGAGTTGAAAAGCTAAAGGTAAATTGATCATATGGTGACAGTAATATTAGCACCATATACAGCACACACAACTCTGAACCTATTAAAAGCAGAGTAGCGTAAAGTAATTATAAATTGGCTTTGTTGTAACTAATAAAAACTATCAGCACCCACAACCATGTAAAGAAGCAATTCATCAATGTCATTACTTCCAGGGGGGAGCTTTTCATACTGATACACTAATGTTAAAATAATCTGAGTGCAATGTTTATGTATTCTTTATGTTTTTCAGCCTCTTCAAGGAGCACTGAGATACTGACTGGTTCAATCAGCAGCTTTTTTGTCGCTTATATTTCATAAATACTACATATAATTCGGCCAAAGTGTAATATAATTTTCATTGATACACTGTGCTTTTTATTCATCTAAGATAAACAAGCATAGATCTACCACTAGAGGGAGCTATTGTCCTTTCTATTATACATAATTTGGAACGTAGTTCCAGTTTTATCTGTTCAAGTACAACTTTATTTGCAGGGTTATGAGGTCTCCAGTAGTTGGTGAAACTACAGGATAAAGCACAAGTCATTTGGTCGAATTGTTAGATGTTCTTTACTTTTGCAAAACAACCAAATAAAACTAAATTATGAAACACATTGTCTTTAATGCTTACAATGTTAGAACCTTTGACGAAAACCACAAACGGACAGTCTATTACATGTCATAATAAGGATCTATATACAGTTATTTTTTCTATTTTCATACCATGTATTTGCATGTTTTTTTGTCTTGACTGAAGAACAAAAATAAACAGTGTATTCAACACAAGTCTCTATTTGTGTGTAAATGACCTTGTCACATTGTTACTTTCAATGACTACATTTTTTTTTCCAGTTTAATCACGATTACCAAATGTTTGGAGACAGCTATCTCAGGAGAGAGCAAAGTTACAGCTGTTTAAATGGTGTAAACAAGCTTCTTTTATGGTTGTAATCATTGTAATCCATCAAACAAAAATTAAGAAGCTGTGGCCGTATGTCGTTGACAGTGTTTATAAGAATGGCTTCGATATTTGACGTTAATACAGGTCTTTCTAGGAGTCATGTGCGGAGTAGCCGCAAAATATATTGGGGTAGCTTCCTCCAGAGGTGGCCTTGGTCCACGCTTGCTACTGCAGCTCCACTCGCCCGATTACCCGCATAGTTTTTCGATTCTCGGTGCACGCCGGTTAAAATAACAAGTAGACCTGTGAGTACGTCATCCTCAGGACGTCATCCAATCAACAGGTCGTTTTCTCAGGATTGCCACGTATTTGGTAAAATAGAAAGCTGTATTTCTATGTAGGCGTACATCATCGCAGCCAATCATTATCAAGGAGGCGGGACCAACGGGCTATTGACTGTTCTGACAGTGGAGCTCCGTCCCCAACACAGAAACAGACCGAGAAAAAAGAAAAAATCACATCACTACGCAAGTCCTTCCAATGGAGGAGGGCCAGGACGTTGAAGCTTGTTCGGCAAATGAAAAGAACGTCTGCAAGCTAGCTTCCTAGCTCAACTAAAGAGAGGGGAAACAAAAGTTGTGAGTATTATCAGCTTAACTATTATTGAAGTAATTGAGGACACGGCGGTTGCTATCTAATGTAGTTAACCTGGGCTTGCGTCAAGTTCCGTGATTAACTTTGCCGTTGAGGTTAACGTTAGCTTTCCAACTGAGGTACCAAAATTGGCTGCCGCAGCATGCTAAAGAAGGAGTTTGGCTCCTCTGCCAGTGTGAGTTAATCACCTAGCTAGAGGCTACTACCGTACAGATTCCTGTTGTCATTAATTTTTTTCGCTGCCAAATTGCTAACTGAGCTGTTAACATTGATATCATGCTAATATATTGAACGTTAAACTTAAAGTTGACAACTGCCTGGTTAGCTAAATCAAGTTGCTGCTGCTAGCCAACGTTAGCCCCCTGCTTAACATTAGCAGTTTGCTTAAGACAGTAACAACACCAGGCTAGTTGCTAACTAAAAGCTACCATGAACGTTAACGTTACCTTACTATGAGGTATTCAGTTTAAAGGAAGCTAGTTATTCTTTTGGTCATAGATTTGTTTTGGTTATAACAGGTATTCTTTTCAGACAACAAAATCATCCACTAAATTGTTTGGTATCTTTACCTGCAGTATAAAAATATCTACGCACAACATAGTTGATTCAGTGAACTCAGTATACCTAATGTTTTTATAATGCACAAGGTCTATAGGAGGACTAGAACAATAATAACGAAACTGCATTGTTTTGTTTATATGAAGGAAATCGCTTCTGTTTGTCCGAGGTCAGACTTTTAAATATGGTGTGTTTGAAAGGACTAAGCATGATGGTTCTTGTGCATTGGCACAACACTGAGTGAACTGTCAGCTTTGCATCCAGCATTCCTCTGAGGACTTCATTCTCCCTGTTCAGATAGCATCTGACATACAATAAAGCATTTGTTCTTTTTTCAGTAGAGAGTCAAGCAGTGGCACTCGGATGCTCACAGTAAGGAATCTAGTCAATCTGCTGTGTGTTTGGAGGTGGAGATGGCCAAACTATTTCAGACAAAGGAACAGTGACAGAGAAGTTACTTTGTGTTCACTCATGGGTCCACATGAGGTTGAAGACATGCTGCGAGAAGGGTTGCATTGATATGAGTTTTCTTTAGGACAGTAGTTTGTTGGATATTTTATTATAAATGTACCAAATATTATGTCATTACAGACATAAAACTTGATAAAACTTGTTTTTTAATAACACTAGTATGGTAGAATTTAATATCATAAATACCAAATGCACATGTACCAATGTGGTATGACAACCATCAGTTTTCATACCACAGTGTACCTTGCAACCGCTATACTGCTGCAATCCCAGTACATAGTAGTGAGATCTTCATTGTGCATAAGTGCATTTAAAATTTTAAAGGTCAGTCGACATAAAAGAAGGAAAAACTAAATTGAGTTTTTAACTCATCTGGTGTTTGATTTTGCTGCTGTGTACCTTGTTAGATGGCTACTACAGTGGCACTGTTGTGAAGTGGCACACATAGTTTGAGTATTTCACACACAAGACTGTGCAGTGTTGTGCTTGCCCCGGCACTCTAGATCCTCAGTCTTTGCAACTGGCTGATCTCCCCTCATCCATGCCAGGATAAGCTTCTGATGGCAGTACAGATGTGTACAGTGTTCTCTTGTACATGCTCAAACCAGAGGGAATCCCCCCAGCATTGCAGATAGCTATCTGTGATTATCTGAGGCATAATTCCAGTGAATTAGTGTGTTGGTTTAATCTGGTAAGACAGTAATGGCATTGAAGAGTATGGGGATGAAAAACCAAGCATTGTAAAATGCCCCCACAGTGGCCCCTCACTAAGCTGCCCCCTGCAAGGATTTACTGTTAACTCAGCATTTCAGTGGTGACTTCAAAACTATTATGTAATACCAAAAGTAACTCAATTCTCAACTTGGAGTTTTTAACTAAAAATCCTATTAATCCAAAAAGTTAGTTGTTTTTGTGTCTTGTGACGTGGTTACACTCTCCAGCATTGACTGATTGCTACATAGTTTTTGGGTGTATATTACCAGTGCCAGCAGCTTGCATACTACCATCTTATTCCCAAATACATTTTTTATTTGAACTTTTTTCTCTTCCTTACCTTTACCTTGGTACGACTGACTGCCATGCTGTCATCAGGAAAAAGAAAGCGTATGCTGTGCTATGCTCCTTGGCCTCTCAGTGGTTGTCCTATAGTTAATCCTGATTGGTCTTCTCTAAAACTCTTCTAAAACTATCTGAGCTTTCCATATCATTTAATACCAGCTGTTACCTATTTGGCAGTGTACAGTAGGTGACCTCTTATCTAACACAGACTGACCAGTTGGATAAAGGTGTGTATGTGCATTTACACATGGCTAAATATTAACTGGATGACTGAACAAATAATGCTTTGAGAAACTTTGACTGAATTAAATTGAACCTTACTTTTCGATTAAAACGGTGTGGAATAAATTTCCCTGTATGGTAGCACTAATCTTTATGGTCACATTGCCCTGCATTGAACATTGAATCCATCTAGAGGGCTTGAGATTGAACTGCAATTCTGTGCACTTTCATTCTGTTGGTGGGAATTTCACATGCTACAATGCAGACTTTGTGCAAAATAGTCAGGATAAGAATATTTGTGAGCTGATAAATGGTTAGAAGCAGTGATCGCTTAAATACTTGATAAAACCTTAAATAATCTTGGTTGCTTTGTAATGCATAGTAGCCTATCTAAATTAGTGTAAGTTTTTTTTATTTTCAAGGGTTATTTATTCATTTATTTATTTATTTATTCTGTATTAGGTGATAAATTATAATTTTTTTTTTTTTTTTTAATTTATTTTTTCGGGCTTTTACACCTTTATTGATAGGACAGCTGTGATATCGGACAGGAAACAGGGAGAGAGAGAGAGGGGAGAGACATGCAGCAAATGGTCGGAGCCGGAGTCGAACTTGCG
>JAQMCX010000046.1:8034027-8074117 GCA_029814765.1 Acanthurus leucopareius
GCGACCGCTGCGTGGAGGACTAAGCCTGCCGTACATGGGCCGCCCGCGCTCCCGATTGAGCTAAACGGCGGCCCGATAAATTATTTTTATTTGGAGATCAGTGTTTTTGTAGCACATTCTCTCTGACCAACCTAAATCTAATTTCCAAAATGCTCTTCCTCTTCCCAGTGCAGTGTATACAACATCACTTACTCTGATTTACATGGTTAAGACATTCTTTTCATTGACTGCATTGAGAGAGTTGGTGTATTGTAGCACACAACAAGGACTGAGTCTAGCTAGAAATAACCTATAATTGAGCCCTGCTGAGGAAGATTATCCCTGGCTGTGGAGCATAATTGATGTTTGGGTCTGTCTTCGCCAAAGAAACCACCCTGTCTTTGCCCTCAAGACAGCCTTAGCTGAGTTGCCAGTGCTTCTGCCATGTTTAGATCCATTGATGATACATTAATGCGTCATATTCTGGCTATACATGTCCTCCAGACAAGATAAAGATTAGAGGATTATCTGTCGAAACCTGCAAAAATACAATTTGTTTATGAACTTTCCTTTCTAGTCGGAAGAAGCCAGTAATGTTTCCGCTCAAGAGGTAGTGATTATGACAGGGCCAGGCCTGTCATTTAGTGCTGGAGGCAGCCAGATATAGGATATTCCCCCTTTGTCCAATTTACTGTAGCACACTGCCTGTTCCTGAATATGAACTAGCTAAAATTATTCAAGATAAGTAAAGTAAATGAGTTTGTTTTTAAGTCTTTATATGCATCTGTTATACATTTACAAGATGAACTTGAAGGACACGGCACAAAACTGTTGCAAGCTACTGGAAGTTGATATGTGGCAGAAACCTGAAGGGAACACAGTGAAATGAGATGGGACTATTTTGCCTTTGTCAGGAAAATCTCTTATTTCCTGAATGGGTCATTAGCCTCCCATATGCAGCATCCTTGTTGTGTGCTAGAAATTGCAGGGTGATATTGTTAGAGGCCAAGTTAACCATTGATCAGATTGATTCTGCTGTGCTGACCTTTAGCCCTTATCACATATTGCAGTTACACCAAAATATGCAGTGGTTAAACTTCTTTACCTTACACGGATCAGGAACTGGACTTGTTGTTAGAGAATTAGTGAGCTGTGTTGAGATGTGGGATATGTTTTGGCACTACTGGAGAAATATGTGCATTTAAGAGCTTAAAAATAGAGCAGAAGCGTAGTCTGTGGCTGTATTTGCCTCAGCATTCAGGATGTGCACAGGGTTTGGCTTACCCTTTTCTGTGGTCGCACTTTTTTGTATTTTTTTGAGTCGCTGAGTTGGAACAGGAAGTCAGATGTATTATTCACAGGTCTGTCAGCGTGAGAAGCGAGTGATTGCATCTAAAAAGCGCTGTGCTTGTGGTGGGTGGGATAAAGGTACGTGCAATGTTGCTCCAACATGACTTTTGGACCATCAAGGTTTATGTTTTGTTTGGTTTTGTTTTGACTTGTTATCTGCACTGCCCTGTTCTCACCATCTGTCCACAGTGCTACAGTGGAAGTTCTCACACCTCAACTTCTCTGTCTGGCTGCTGTGTGACTCAGTGGCTTGTTCTTCCTTCCTTTGCTTGAATAAATTTCGATAATGGTTTAAAGTGTTTAGTCACTCGTACTTATTCTACATAATTCGGTCTAATGACACTGGATTATGTTTTCATACAGTACTCTACCAATTTTTACTTTTAAAAAAGATTATGAATATGCTATATTTTTGCTCTAAGGCAGATGGTAATAATAATTGTACAACTGCATATGAGATTATCTGACTATAAAAGGAGCCATTTTCAGCCACTTTGATGATAAACTGGAGGGAAAGTACAGTTTTGGAGGCTCTGATCGCTTATATAACTGCCTCTTGGATGTAGTGTGTAATCTTCAGATTATTACTCTGCTCAGGAGGAGGTTTTAATCCTGTTCCAGTACAGAGCAAACCAGGCTGAGGCCAACAGTAGGTTGACCTATCACTTTGATGTGTCCAAGACTGGACTATCGAACAGCAATCCAGCCTCTCAGCCCTGTCGTTATACAGGATATTGTTCTGTGTCATTTCACAACCCATTACTTAGCAGAACCTGAAAAAACTGTAGAATCGAATCTTGGAAATTTTCAGGAGACTGAAAAAAGGCACATAGACTGCGTTTCAAAGACATTATAATCTCTGTCAACAAAATAATTCCAAGAAGAGGTAATGACAGATACATTCTCATGGCTGCTAATTGTAGTAATGCTAATGTGTAAATGAATTTTGATCAGTAGTTAATGTTAATTGGATGTAGCATAAATTACAGACTACAGGGGGGTATTTGTACACAAGGTGATAAATGACCAAGCTGATTGGTGTGGTTTTTTTCTTATCAGTATGCTTCTTTTATGGTAAAGACATAATTTCTGGTCTGTTTCAGATTCTTGTGCAGTGAACTTGTGGACCCTCCTTTCTCTTTCCAGTTCCAGTCCCGCTCTATGGCCTTAAGGTACGTCACAGGGGTTATGTGGGTAGTGATCCACTGTGCTGTGTGGTTTAGGTTTTATAGAAAGCACGAGCTAAGTAGTGTGGGAATGAACAGGGTGCTGGATTAATCTCCTTGTTTGTTTTGCAGAATTCAGAAAGTAACAGTGGAATAAAAAGTTGAATTATCAGTCTTTTCTAACTGAGTATCGAGTTACTTCTCTTGCTTTTCTAACTTCACCTGTATGCTGTCAATAAATTATGTCCATGCTACCAGGTACAGCTGGTTATAGTTAAATGATGGAAGTAAAGGTTAGGCTATTTTAAATTGGATTTTAGCTGTAAAGGTAAGATTCAATAGTAAAAGAAATCATATGTAGTTAAACATGATAGCGCAGCAGTATTGTAGTTGAATGTTTAAACTCAGCATGAGCCTGTGTTAAAAGTATTGTACCAAACACTGATTTGGGTGTGTCGGAAGTATCATCAATTATGATATAGATAGCTGATGAGTTGGGTCACCTGAGGTGAATTGGGCCCTTATTGCTTTTCAGCTTTCCAACAAGCATAGATGAGTTAAGCACTTCTGCTCAGGTGTCAGTTCTTACAGCAGAACCAGTCTTGGTCTCACTAATATTTAGCATTGTGCAAATTATGCTGTCAATTTTTTTTCAGATTTCTTTTTCTTTTTGCCAGAATTATTTAAGACCAAGACATCAAAAAACAGACAAGTATTTTATTCTAGTACTACTATAACTGTTAGTTTCAGCTTTGTGCTAGTCTGCATTCTCTGAAAAGCACAAAAATAAAAATGTTTGTGGTTAAGTCAAGTTGTTTGAGTAAGGAACTGTAAAGACCGAGAAGCTGAATTGTACTTGTGCCTTCCTGTGAATTTTTTTTGCATATTATTGTGGCCTCTGGGGAGGGATGTCATCTTAGAATGGTAACTGGTCTGAACAGAAAAAGGATAATTTTGATGTAAAGTCTGGTCGGGTTACATTCTCACATTCTTCATGGGTTGCCTCACAACTGTAAATTAGCACTGGGCAGAACCAGCTTGACATCTCTGTCCAAGTGTCTGGGTGTTGAACGTTGCACTTCCTGTTCCTGTTTTAGATAAAAGATAATACTTAAAACTTGTACGTATCCAGATTTGAACAAAATAACAATGTGCAGTGATTAAAAAAGGCCTTAAGAAGTAGAAGGTGCATTAAGGAAGAAAAAAAGAGGTGAAATACTTAAATTACAGGATTCCTTATGAGTCACGACTGAACAGTGAAGTTTTGTTTCTTGACAGCATATTACCTCTGACTGTGTAAAGTTTATTGGTCTTAACCTCCTTAGAAATGCAATGATAAAAAATAAGAGAAATAGAGAAATGTTTCTGCAAATGAGTGGCACTGTTAAAATGTTGAATACTGGACAGATGTATGGATGTCTTTCGTAAGTATATTTGTGTGTTGTGATACACAATAGTACACACATGCACACTGTTTCAAAACTGTTAACATTTTTATGTAAGCTGGAATGTTATTGACTGAATACAGAACAGCTTGGGGCCAGCTCATGTGCTGGATGTAGATCTTAAAATTTTATATAAAATTAACAAAATTAAGTCTTATTTTTTGTTACTTTTGTTTTTTGGTGTTGCCATGGCAAATGAAAACATTAACCATAAAACATTGCATTAAAGCAATTATATGCACGTATTGCATTATGTAAAATATGGCTACATAACTTTAGGTAACACTAATGCATTTTGCACTCAAAGATAGGATTGCAGTTTCAATGGTGTGCTTCCTGTTTACACCAGTAGAGGGCAGTGCAGCACCGTTTTGATCTTCCGCTTACCTGACATGGCCTTTCAACTATTTACTGACATCAGGTGGTGGTGTAACAGTTCAGATATATGTATAGGCAAAGTAAACTGTGTGACTGTAGTAGGTTTATGCTGACTGTGTACCGACCAGCCCCCTCCTCAGCTGACTGTGAAACAGACTGTGACTTCTGGGCCCCAGCCCATTAGTTTTCCTGTTTTCTTCTGCTTGAAAGCAGAACAAGGCAGAGGCGGGTGGGACCCAGAATGGCATAGGAACGCTGCACATTGTTCCCAGAGCTTCCTCTTCCACATTCCTGGGCTGATTGGGATCTGGGCCTCCTGTGCTGGAGTATTGTTCTAACTCAACAGCACCACAGACCTGGCCTCAGCAAACCACAGCTGCCTCCACTGACCATTGTGGCGCTCAGGCAGGGTGATGGCTATCTTTGCCTCATCAGTCATCCCTCTCCCTCTCTCTTTCTCTCTGACTCACTTAGTGACTGTGAGTAGGATCTGCTGCCTCAGCCTCTCTGCATCTTTGCTTCAGTCTTGAACAACAGCAAATTTCCCTTCTTGCAATTTCATTCAAATTTTTCCTTTTTCATCTAGTGTCTGATATATCAATTTTTTTTACTGTTTGGGAATAACATTAGAGGTCAGGCCGTTGCAAATGCTCTTGGTGTTATTTGGTGTACATAATGATGATAGATGACATATGTGTTTGCAGTTGTAGAAAAGCTGGATATTCAAAAGGCTGAAGTCAGTGCTGAACTGCTCAGTTCTTTTTATACAGGTGTCAGTGGTCTTCAGCAGTAACAGAGGAGTCTCCCTGCTCTCTCTACCAATGGAACCAAACTAGTTTGTACAATAAAACTGAGACTGGCAACCTTTGGGCCCTGTGCTCAGATTCAACATGCTTAAAATGTTGTTTCTTATGTATTAAGTACTTTATTTGTGGATTAATAGGATTTAAGATAAATTTAACATTGAACTAAATTTTATGAGTGAGTAAATAGAGTTTTCCAATCATTCAAAAGTTTGACTGCTTTGGATCCATGGAGTGAGTCCAACTTTGAGCAAAAGTGTTGGTGAGCCACATTCCAAGTCCAACAAGCTTCTGGTGGTTTGCCAACGAACCTTGCTGAGTCTCTTTTTTTTTTTTTAACTTTTCTCCTCTTTTCTTTTTTAAAAAAAATTATTTATTTATTTTTAATTACTTTGTGAGTTGGGGCTCGTCAGTAAATGACAAAAACTGATTTAGGCTCCTTGGTGTGCTTTCTGCCAGCTGGCCCCTAGGGGGCAGATTTTTTGCAAGACTACTGCACTGCATTTATTGTTGCAGTCTTCCTCTTTGAGCTTACTTTGCAGGTGAGCTTTGGTGCTGGACAAATGTATCACAAAAGTATGTTTAAAAACTTTTTTTTAAAATTCTTTTTATTTTTTCGTTTTACTTCCCCTCTCAGGTTTGTGACACCATTTTTCACACTGAAACAGTTCCGTTATTGAAGAAATTTTCACACATTTCAGTGAAGGGTGTAAGAACTTACTTGAAATAACTTTATGACCACATTCACTAGTCATACACACAAAAACTTCTGCCATAGTATCTTTACTCTAAGAAATAATTCTTAACGAAGAAGTAGGTTTCGCAAATTAAAAAAACCAAGAACAGTTCTCCTGTTTTGATTTAAGGCATAGTTTTCAAAAAAATCACTCAAAATCTGGCAGTGTGACACTTTCCTGTAGGATTGTGTGTTTACATCTGGTTTTGAATTTAACTGTTGTGAAACAATCTTAAGCTTAAACTTTTTTTTTCCAGTAATGCTGCTCCCTCTCTTTATGCATTTTGTTATTTGACCATGTAGAACCAATAGCCCAAAACCAATAGAAACATAACACTGAGACAATTTCAATTCTCAGTTTTAGATGGCTAACCAAAACAGTTGCCAACTTGATTTCTAGACACACCACATTGGCATCCCATTCTTTCTGCCTGACAAATCTGAGTCTAGCATACACCCACCTTGTCCTGCAGGAAACGGTGGGCTTACGTTGTATATGATGGGGTTGCAGAAACTCTCAAAGATGCACCCATAGGTCTTTGTCTTTGGCCACAGAACATGACATGAAAGAGTGTCAAGAATACAGAAAATTTTAATCCCCATTGGATTCTGTAGCACTACCGGTTCTTTAACATTACACTAAATTGCCTAATTCAGTTTTATAATTAAAATAAGTAATAGAGTCTTTAATTAGGGCAAGATTAAAAGAGTATGTGCTGTTTTATTTTACCACATCGCTTTTTTGTGCTGCATACTTATAATGAATCAGCAGAAAAGGCCCATCTTAAAGGTGATGTGTAATGGTGCTACAGTTATCTTAAATTTGAGTGTTACAGCGTTGTGTTGCTATTGAAGATCTGCTGTGTTTGTGCTTGGATGGTCTATTAATTTTTTTGCACTCACTCCCAGCAAACAGCAAATTGATGATTTCTTTAGGCAGTGAGCTTTTTTAGAGTCAGCACAGTATAGTCCCTCTCACTCTTCAGCTAGGGATATTTGGGAGGGTTTGAGTTTGCTGCAGGTACAAGCTGTGCAGCCAAGCAGAGCACAGCAGTCTGTCATCGCCCCGTTTCACGGACCCCATCACTTTGCTCATTCTGCTTCTCTTCATAATAGCACAGCGCAGTCGAGCAGAAGTAAAAGCCATAGGAGGGGTGCCCTTGTTACATGACTACTAAGCTAGCAAGGAAGCAAACATGCATTCTTGTTTGTATATGAATGCTAACAAGTAACACCATTCTGACAATGATAAGGGTTATCAGTAAATGCAGGCAAGCAAGTGTAGCCAGCTCCGCTGAGCTTTCCTACTTCTTATAGCGTCTGTCAATATTCTTCCTCCTCTCTTGGTCTCTTTCACTTGTGAGCAACCCAGGCGAGTAGGGTGTGGCTTGTGTCGTCTCTGTTGTGATTGGCTAGTGGCCCAGGCTTGTGTTATCTCCTGTGGAACATGTTTTAGTCCCACCCCAGATAGTGCCTGGCACTCAAATATAGCCCTACCTACTCATAATTACATCACGACCCATGAGAGGTGCCATGTCTGTTTGCTCCTCTGCGTTCACTGTGAGCAGACAGGTAAGGTTGCAGCGTAAGAAGTTTCTTCCCTCTGCCATGTTGGCAAACTACAGTAAACAGTTTCTTCTCTGCTAGTTATTCCAGACAAACAAGTTAAGAAATCCTGACAGGTGGCATCTCTTCTGGTCTGTAGTCCACACGGACAGGCATGACAGCGAGCGAATGTGTAGCCTCTGCATGTAGGTGGTGACTAGAGACGGGGACTGTAATCTTCTGCCAGCTTGTCTGTAAATGGGGCAGATAAAGCAGACAGGTAGTTTGTATGGGAGAATGCCATGTCAGTGGCCAATGGACTTCACACCAGAGTGAAAGGGACAAACAGTGTTGTCGAACATGGAGTTTCTGAGGAGCCTGGTTCCAGCTGTCATCTCAGGGGAGGGGCCCTTTGAGCATGGGGGAGCCGTGCACAAGGATACTGGTCCACGGCTCCTTAGCATGAAACGACTCGGCCTGCTCGTTATGGGACAGACCATTGATGAGGATTCAGGAGATCCAATGGTGGAGGTAGATCCAGGGGCCGGCTCCTCAAGGCCTGGCCACAGTAACCGAACCCGCCTCAAAGGTACATTAGACTTGACCATATTGATGCAGTAGTTATCAGCATTGATTTTGTGCTTATCTCTGCTATTTACTAGATCACTTAATAGGTGCTTTTTGAAATTTATTTTCTCAGTTCATAATAAGTTAAGCTTTGTTAACATATAACCCAAGGTCGGCTTTGCTCCTACTTCATCCCCCATCTGTTTTATGCTCACATGCTAACATGCACATTTATATACTGAATAGATACAGAATACTGCATATGCACCAGGATATTCTAGGCTGAGCTTTGCTTATAGATATAAAGGCACACAAAAGAGCACTGGAGACGACAATGTGGCCTGCGGATGTCGTTCTCAACATTCTCAACTGCATTATACTAATGCAAGGTCTAATAAAATAAAAAGTTCCAGTACTTACTGCTTAAAGTGTAGGAAAAAGAGGTTTAATTGACATACATGGCAGTCATGGTCTGATATAGTAACAACACAACATAATGAACAGCTGAAAATTGGTTTATCCACAGTAGATGATGACTATTTTGAGCTTTTATCTAACGTTACCGTCCCTTACAGCTGGAAGAGCGACGCTTTTGTCAGGAGTAAGAACAAAGTCTGTTTGTATCAGATCATTTAGAGAAGTGGCTTGTAATGACAAACATCATATCCCTCAGTTCTTTGGCAAAGGTAGAAACTCTCTCCCCCCTTACAGTCATATTTTGATAGTGGCAACAAGACAGACCTCTGTGTGATATGTAAAGGTACTGACACACAACACTGACAAGAGGAAGCAGAATTTAAGGAAAGATATGATCTGTTTTTGCTATTGTTGTTGTTGTTTTTCTAAATGTAAATGAATCCCTGCATCAGACTGTTAAAGATTTTTATTTAGAGTCATGGCTTTTATTTTACAGTATTATTTTGTGTCACTGCTTTCATCAATACAGTTGCTAGCAGCAGCAGCAGCAATCAACTGTTTTTAGCTAACAAGTTATGCTAGACTGACTTTAAGTCTTCCCAGCACCAAAAGTTAGCTAACATTAAGCTGGGTAAAGACTCAGATGTTAGTTTGCTTTTGTTTCTTTTTGTTGTTTTTCTTTTAACCTTTGTTCAGTTATCAATAAATGATCTACTAGCCCTGTACCATGGCAAGATTGCTGTCAATAATGGTGTCCATCTTTGCACCGTTAAATTGATGCAGTCTCAAGTCATGCTTGCCGGTGAAGGTGTATTTGAATAGAAGGGTTGCACTGATACTAATAACATAATGGAAATGCCTCATGTACAGCCTAAAATGCTGGATTAAGTATTGCCAAAATGGGACCCTGCAATTTTTCAGCAATGCCTTGTACAGCAGTATGGAACTTAACTTATTTTTTCTGCACAAGAAGCCAGTATCGATAAACAACAAGCAACTTGTGTAAATTCAAGCCGGATCACGACATAACATCCATACAGGGGAAGAAGTGCAGAGCTTAAAATATAGAATAAAAATAGTATGGTGTTGTATAAGTACTCCTTATCAGCAGATACACAAAATTCAGGTATTGAAACATGTATGGGGATGTGGGTAAAAAGCCCTGTACAGTTGTATTAAATAGGAAAAATATCATTTAAAATAACTATTTGGTTACAATTTGTACCTGCAGATAATCAGTCCTTAAGTTTGTAACAAGATTGACAGTTGAGGTTTTGAAGTATGCGTTGTGCTGACAGAGTTAATCCTTTGAAGTAGGTCTACTATTTTATCTATGAGTACAGTAGTTATAAGTTTACTAGATGTGTGTACACATAGAATTAAGTTTGTATGCTGGCCAGCCAATTTTTATCAGCTGTGGGGTGATGACTTGCCATCAATCTCTGTATGGCTTTCTTGCAGTACTACCTGTCAGAGCAAGCACGCAAGCTTCCTCCCTGTTTGCTAGTGGCTAAAGCAAATCTTAGCTTTTGCTTCTTCTCTGCTCACCTCGCAGCTAATCTTTAATGAAAAGGACAAGACAAGGCAGCTGGCTGAACTAACCTACAATAAGAGCCATAGTCTGAGTTTTATTTGTCCCCACACCGGTCTAAAGGCTGGATCGGGTCATTTGTTTTTAAATCTTTCCTTTCTTTCTTTCCAACTAGGAAATATCCGTCATATTAGAAAAATCTCCTTTTTTCATCATGCTGGTGGTGGTACGGGTCACAATGGTGAGTTAAGTTATAAAATAAAGAATGTGGTCACAATAGTTGTTGAGGTAAGGCGATTTCTAGCCGATACATTTTGGCATATTCGTACCTCAGTATAATGTGCCCTGTGTTACAATCCGAGCAGAGTGCCACTCCCTTGTTGCAGAACTGGCATAGCCTGAGTTGGCTTTTAAGGTGGTGCCACTCTTTTCTTTCTGTCATTAGTCTTTCTGCGTAAACAGTGACATCACCTATTTGCTGAATGTAAAGCTGAGTTTTTGGGAAGGGTTTTCATTGGAACAGCATTTGGTTAATGGGTGTGGCAGGTTTCCTGTTTGTGATTTGGGAGTGTTTTGAGCATGTGAGTGAACATGAGCATACACTGGTGGGTTACTCTTCTGTGATGTAAGATGTGCATGTGATTTCTGTCTGAACAGTCCATAGGGTGTGTATCCAGACAGCCTGAACAAACTTATTCATTGAGTTTTTAAGTAGTTATTAGCCAACAGTAGTGAAACAAACCCTGTAATGTACAGCTCAGTGCAGACTCTGCACTTAGTGGGAATATGGTGTCATAGCTAGAAAGACAAATGCCATGAATCATTGTTAGTGCTTTTTTTCAGCCAGCTCTACCAATAAATGCTCCTGCGTAGAACAACCTGAAGACAGCTCATTTAAGGAAGTGCCAAGAGTAATGAGCTGACCTTTTTGTACTTGTATTAAAATGAGTTTTCATTCAGATTTGCAAGATGTTCTGCCCACCCCATAGAGACAATACACTTCTGACCTAAGAATGACTCTTTACTGAAATGAGTTGCCTCACTTAACTTTGTAGACAAGTCTGAGAAATGAGTTTCAGAGAAGAAAATGTTCTGTCATTGGGTATTCTGGGTATGTGGTTTGTACAAGGAGTTATTTGTAAAAATGTTTTTTTTGGTGTGTAAAAAGAAGTGAAACCTTAGTCTTAATGTGCAGAGTTTATTATTTGAAAAGTATGAAATAGTTGCCTCAAAGGACTGTGTGTAAGTGCAAAGCTGTGCAGGTTGTAGAGTTGTGCTGCATACCCAGACTGCTGT
This sequence comes from Acanthurus leucopareius, assembly GCA_029814765.1. Taxonomy (NCBI): domain Eukaryota; kingdom Metazoa; phylum Chordata; class Actinopteri; order Acanthuriformes; family Acanthuridae; genus Acanthurus; species Acanthurus leucopareius. The sequence continues at coordinate 8,045,241 of JAQMCX010000046.1, forward strand.
GATGTATCTAAATGGCGTGTCCTCTGCAGCCCAGGCACCACTGGGGAGATCAGGGATTGAATTACAGCTCCTATCGATTATTGTTCCCACCACTGCCCTTCAGAGAGGCCAGGACAGGAAATGCATCCTCCACCCTGTGGGCTCCTGGGAGGAACAGCTCGCCTATACTGTCTGCAGTCATGATGGCTAGCTGTCTATCACTGCCCCTACTTTGTGAATGAAGCTACTATAACTTGCCCTGGTTGTTCATTTAGTTGAGATTATTTAATCAGTGAGCTCTTTCCAGGAAGTCCGTTATGATGTTGTTTATTTGACATCCTCAACTTACGCCTGCTCTGTTGGAAAGTAGATCTTGGCTCTAATGTTCCCAGAAAGATGCTGTTGTCAGTTATTTGTCTGCATTCCTTTAACAATAAGGCTGGTTTACAGAAAACAGTGCCTGCAGACGTCTTTGCATGTTTGTATGTTAACTGTTTTGCTGATAAGGTCGATAATTTAAACTCTAATCCTGTTTTCAAATATGGTGTGTACACAATAGACTCCTGCCAAATACTTCTGCCTTCCTCCTAGTGTCCCGGAGCTTGAGCTAAAGGCTTCAGTGTACATCTAAGTTGGCTATAGATGTACTGAAGCCTTAAGCTAGTACAGGTTGTAGGTATTCCTTGAGAATTAAGGTCTGGAATAGTTTTTTAGACAGTTATTGTTTGAAAAGCTCAACTAGGCTTGCTGCAATAGTTAACATTTTTGGTTTGCTTATGCCATTCTTTTGCAGTTGAGCTGATCCAGGTGTCAGTTGGTAGCTCTATGGTTTCAATTGGCTATGTCACTGACAATAAGCCCACCCCACATGTTGCTTACTGCTGTGCATATGGAATCTTGGATAAAAAATTGAAAACACAAGATGCATTTCTGGCCAACTTTTTAGAACTTAGTGCTGTCAAAGAAAGCAGCCAGGAGAGAGAAACAAAAAGAGATAGAGTGGCACAACTGGTGTTTAGGTGTGTTAGACCAAGCAGGTCTACTGACAATGACAACAATGATGACTCTGAGATACAACCCAAAGTCTGGTTTGTAAATGTGTAAAGATAGCCTGCCTATTAATTGTTTTCATGCTTAATTATCTTAAAATATTTGACCATATTTTTCCTATTTTCCTGTGATAATGAAATCTTCCAGAACACGAGGACCAGGACGAGTTTAAAAAAAGGCGCTGACTATTCCTTTAATATGAGAAGATCTTTAATATTTATTGAAAGGCAGAGTCTCACAGTGGAAGCCTGCATCAGGGTAGCACCAGCCTGGGCTTGACAAAGCATCTGTTTGTGTTGTGTTTGTTTGCAATGAGCTCTGCCTCATTTTGCATAACTTGTGTAGTGGAGGACATGTGACAGAGGGAGAGACTGAGGGCGAGAGAGAAATAAAGACTAAACTAAAAGAATACAAAGAGCATTTGTCTTTTGCAGCTTTCCCAGTGTTGTTCCCTTCAGAATATTTTGTTAACAAACTTAATCCTGCGCCTGACTACAAATTGCTTGATGTCATGCGGATCTGTTTTTAAGTCTGAGAGAGAGATACAGACACACACTAGATACATCTGATATTTTAATCTTGTGTAGATGGCAGCACTTTCTGCTCTTGCACATTCACACAAACATAGTGGGCTGTTTTGTTCGTTTTTTTTTTTTTTCAGTGTGAAGCGTTTTTGTTTATCATCCTGTGTGTTACTATGTCTGGTAGCTGTTGGACAGAGCAATGATGTAATGCTTCTGACTGACTCACAATGGGTGTGAACGGTTAGTTTAAAAAAATAGATTAGCTGTGATCACTATCACGCTATGGTCTGAGATTAGAAACTGTTAAAAAGAACCAATAACACAATGTCAGGTACCCATGTCCCATTGTTTTGTCTCAGCTGAGGTCAAATACCTCATTTGCTTTCTCAGTGCAGCTAGAATACAGTTTACTTTGTTTTGATGATGGGGATATGAGACACACATGGTCTAGGAACATAATATTTTTATTATTTTGGATCAGAGAACTTAATTTGAATAGGACTGTTAGTTGTGATGAAACCCCCATGGTTATGTATCCTTCCTTCCTTTCTTTCTTTCTTCCTCTCTTGCTTTCTTTCTCTCTTTCTTTCCTGCTCTTCCATCCTCCCATTCTTTCCTTTCCCTCCTACTGCAGTCAGGGGTGACGCATCAGTATTGCTGTGGAGCTTACAGGAAGTGTCGTTTTGATAGGCCAGCGGAGAGGCAACACAGTAGCAGCTCTGACATGCGTATGCATTGCTGAACCACAGCCAGGGAACACTCGCAGCATTTTGATGACATCACCCACACTCTGCTCCCGCCTCCCTCTGTTTGCTGTTGAAACAAGCTCGCTCTCACTCAGAGAGAAAAGAGCAGGCATCAGTAAAAGAACAAGAGCTAGCTCGGAAGAGGAGGGGCCACTCGTGAGCGAATGGAAAGAGAGAGAGAGCTTTGTGGGGAGGCGGAGGGTGGCTGACGGTGCTAGTGGGCTAGGACTGGCACACACACACACATACACACACACATACACACACAGGAAGAGAAGAGGAGAGGGAATATTGCAGTGCATTGTTAAGACTTCTTTCGTGCACTGTTCTGCTGATGTTTCTCTCCTGTCAGGAGCAAAAGTTCTCACGCAGTTTTGTCCTTCGCTTTTCTGGATTTTTCTGCGCTGGAATGGGGATGAGGGACTCTGTGGACTGGCAAGTGGGCAGCAGTCGTCAGGGTGGAATACTTCTCTAACTAACCAGGCTATGCTCTTTTCTTCACCCAGCGCAGTTTCACTCTTCAGTGACCTGCTGTAGGTGACAGAAGAATCAAAGTGGTTAGCACTTCTTTGGTTTCTTTTTCTGAGCAGCTGCTCAGACTGTCATTCAGGATGATGCCTTTTACTAGCACCTGTGGAGGATAGTATTCAGTGTCAGACTGAGGGGAGAAAGCAGATGCAAGAGGTGTATGTTTTTTATAAGATTGGAATGTTAGAGTTTTGTGACATGAAAGTGACAGGAGTGCTGTAAAATTTGTGCCTGCTGGTAAAACTTTGGAGAGCCGCCATGCTGAGCCTGCAGGATTCGGTCTTCTTTGAAATCAGCATCAAATCTCTGCTCAAGTCCTGGAGTAGCAACTGTGAGTACCTTGCCAAGATCGCACTCATGTTTACATACCACACTTGGCCACCAGACTTATCTACCACACAGAGCCAGCAGAACCTGTGCAGCACTGTACATGTTTGCATGCAATCCAGTCCATGCTTGGACATTTCCTGTCTCCTTCGTGTATAAGAAAATTGGTTATTAATGGAGTTGTCAGGATGACGGATGATGTTTTGCCAGGCTCGTTTGATGTGCGTGCAGGTTGCTGTAGAGTAAACCCTCTTCCTCTTACTCATCATTGTTCTACTGGCTCCTGGTTGTCCCATTGATAATGTTTCTGTTGATAAGCATCTTACCGATACAGAGCGCAGGTGGGCTTGAAGTGCTCTCTGTTACTCTTTAGGCACTGATTGCCCCAAACTCACTTTTTTTTTAATCTTTCTCTGTCACCTTTTTTAAAAATTTGAACATTCAGATCTCTCTCTTTAGTCTCCCTTGGAAGCACTCAACTCTCCATCCCTCTTTTTTCCTTTTACTTTTATGACCCTTCTCTCGCTTCCCTCTAGGGCAGCTAATGTTTCCCTGCTATTGATCTGTCTTCTGGTTCCCTCCTATTATTAGCTTCCCTTACATCAGGAATAAAAAAAAAGGCGCTGGCTTCTCTGTCTCATTGAAAAACAATGATGGACAAAGGTGTACAGCACGCAGCAACCTGGTGTTGATTCATCACTTCAGTTTTACCTACCTTAATAATTACACACAACCATGTGTCTTGTGCAACTTGAAAATGACGCACTTTTCCTGACACATTTTCAATGTAGTTTTGAAATGAACTGTTAATGGCCTTCAGTCGTTGTCTGTTTGGTAGAGCTGCTGTGCTTGTGTTACGTTGGGATCATACATTACAACTTTGATGGTGCTTTATGGTTTTGAAGTGTGTCTAATTTGAAAAAACTTGGCTCTGCACTCAACTGTTTGAGCACACAGTGAACAGATCATAGACTGTAACACTCAGCTCTGCTGCAGGACCTCTGCCACACAAAATCCAACTGAACATTCCTGTTGTTCAGAAAAGGAATGTATGGTTTGCTGTTTTTCCCAAGGTATCACCTGAAAAAATTGTCCTACTTGGGCTCTGGAAAAATTCCAGAGATATTAAAGTGATATAACTTTAACAGCTTAGGGCCAAATGAGGCAAAGTTTGGTAGCAAATAAACTAGACTGACTCTTCAAAGGTTGATAAGAGCTTCATGTCAACTTTCCCTTTGTTTCTCTCTCTCTTGCGCTCTCTCACATACATACACACAAACACACACTCTAATAGCAGTTGGGACATATCGTACAAGTTTGTTCTAGATATGAAGGTTTTGAAGTTTGTTCTAGATAAAGCTACTTCATCATGGTTGGATTTTATTCTTGGAACAATCAGACCAAATCTGATCAGAGATGATTAGAGCACAGACTTTGCTTGGTCCTAAAGTATGTATTGATTTCTATGTATTGATTGCATATATTTTTGAAAAAAAATCAATTCTGAGAGAACTATCATGGAATGCTCAGCCTTTTAGTTACACAAGAAAATGTGTCATTGTCTTCATTGTCATCAGTATTGCAAAATTAATAGCGTCATGAGACGAGTGTCTCTGAAAATTTCAGAACATATTCTAAGACTTCTATGACATATTTTCAAGGAAAACGAGCAGAAGTGCTGTCAAGTCCACATGACTGAGAGTGAATTGAATATTTTGATCATCAATAGAAAGAGAAAATTTATCATCAGCGTAACAAGATAATGTGTTGTGCATAATTTGAGGTAATGGGAGTTTAGTGGTTGAACTAAACTACTGTATGAAGACTTCATCTAGTTTAAGAATGTATTTAACAGTCCAACCTTGTTCATTAATACTTAGGTTTGGTCTAGTCAACAGTGTTGAAGACATTACTAGGGTCTAGTAGTTAAAACGATGACACTGATGACATTTAAATGCATGGAATAAAAACTTATAGAGCAGCTTCAGTGATGTAGTGGGGAGGAAATTTTCGACGTAAACACTTAGTAGTCTACTCTAGCAGAGAATTAAGATTCAGAGACACTGTCAAATCATCACCCTTTTGTGACTTCACTGACAGGTGTAATGTGGCACTAACTGTAGTTGTCACAGATATAAAATATGAAGTATAGCATTGTGGGCTGTTATGGACACAGTAAAGCAGAAATGAGCTCAGTGGCAAAGTAATATCACCACACATAAAACAAGCCTGTGGTTTGTAGTTTTTATGTGAGGATTTGCCATTTCTCCTTGTCTCAGTGTTAGTTTGCTTCAGGTTTTCTCTGGTTTTCTCCCACAGTCCAAAGATATGCAGGTTTTGCAAACAAGGACCCCCTAACTGCCCATAGGTGTGAATGTGTGTTTGAACCCATTTGACTGTATATTTTCTCTGTGATAGACAGGTATAATAAGACAGTTTTCTCAAATACTCAGAAACCATTGTTCAAAACTTGTCAAATTTTGTCCCACCAAAACATGGAGGAACTGTAGATATTTTAGGACATATTGTAGGAAGTCTGTATTCTCTCCCCCAGCTAACAGAATGTTAAAATATTGAAGTAATATGTAAAAGTATGGATCCCTAAGATATTTGTTATTATATAACAGTTAACTAATCTCCCCCCCATCTAATTTTTGTCAGTTTTATAGTTTAGGATTGCTATGACTAAGCGCAGTTTTTGACCTTGAATTTTGTCTTATATGTTTTCAGAATATAGCTTTACAAAATCTTTTGTTTGCTTAGCAGAAGAAATTCCACCTGCTTGGTAAACAGCATTCTTCCACTTACCCCTCTTTCTAATGACTGCCCCTTTACCCCTCTTTCTCCTATCCTGCTCTGGTTGCCAGTTTTTCATTGGGCCTCACAAACAAAGAAGTCCTAATGAAACCCTCCCGAGGCCGTCCTGCCGCAACTTCATGCATGTACTCACTCTATGTGGTGCTTTTCCCCCAGTGTTATAAATACTAAAATGTTTCACTTTGTTGTACTTTGTCCTAAGATATAGAGATGTTAATGTTTAGTTGAAAAACCCACTAATATGTTGAACAATAACTACAATTGATGAGGTCACAGCTCAGCTCTGTATTGTTAAATCAATTTTTGATGCATGCATAGTGTTTTTAATCCAATCCTTCCCTGCGCTGTACTGTATTGTCAACTTCTTGTTACAAACTAGTTTTGCCCTGTATCTTTTTAGACTTTTTTTTTCATTTTGAAGTAGTATAGATGAAGAGTAAACTAGTTGTAACTCGTCCGAGGCTGAGCATGTTGAGACACAATAGCAGAGCTGGCACTGCCACACCACATAAACACTGGCAGTGATTCCTTTGTCTGTTTAAAAAAAAAAAAAAAATGGACACACTCACGGCCCTGCATTCCAACACTGTGTGTATGTTTTTGCTGTTGTTGCTGGTTGTCCTGATAGGGGAAGTGAGCAAGCTTTTGGGAGGGCTTTATCTAACTGTGACAAGGTGGAGTCACTGCTCTAATAGTTGTGTAATTCTGCAGGGTGCTCCATTTCTGAAGCACAACTGTGGAACTCTAAGCTCTCAGGCCTCTCATAGCAAAATGTTAACACTTTATTTTAGTAGCAGTTTGTCTATCAGAACTACAGTTACAGTATTGTCTGTCCTTTAGGTCAGGATAGTCTGAATCTCTTACCAGTTTTCTCCCTGGTAGCAGATTTCAGATATTCCTGATTAAGTCAGACCAGAGACACAAGAAATTTAAACAGATAATTTGAAGATTTAAAAGATAGAAGATCAACTCTAAAAAATTTGGAAATCATATACCAACATGTTTAATGTCTTTGAACACTGACTTTTGAATGCAGCACTGATGACATCTGACATTGGATTGAGCCACAAATAACATTTTACTTAAAACACAACCCAAGCTTGAGGGTTTTCTTTAAAGCCCTTAAGTATGGAGCAAGTTTTTTCTTTTACATATGATTAGCAAAGTGTGGTTGAACTTTTGCATCCAGATTTGAATGGGAAAAGGAATATGACCTTAAGGTCAGAAGTGAGTCACCAGTTTCAGTAGGCACAGTTCCTGGTTTTTAAAGAGTGAGAAATTTTTGGACAGCCTTTGAGTTTCACTGCCGTTTACAAAGATTTTTTGCAGTTGGGTCAGCTTTGGAAGGGAATCATAGTCTGGCATGCCACAAATGACTGGCATGTCTTGGGGAGAAAAAGAGAGGGAGGGGAGGGGCAGTGAAAAGACTTTACCCAGAGAAAGATGCCTTGCGTTTTTTGTTTTTTGTTTTCTTTTTTCTTTTTTCTCATGTTTTTTCGTTAACTGGAAAAGTACAGTGTTGGGTTATTCATTTGTGTGAATCAGTCAACAACCCAGATCACCCAGGGTGGGAGAGAAAAGATGGATGGAGGGGGTAGAGCACCCAGCACTGATTGGATATTAAGAGCTGGCTATGTGACATCATTGGGGGTGTTGGTGAAACACAGTAAACAAAGAGGGAAATGCTTGAAAGGCTCTCTTTGCTGCTGGACAACATGACCACAACACAGCTAACACTTGCATCTGGGATACTCCTGCCACCTCCAATCTTTCATTTGCGTTAAAAAAAACTAAAACTTTTAACTTATAAAACAATTAAATTACTACATTGACAATATTTGCATTTTACTTAGCTTAATTTTATGTTTTAGAGGAGTAGTGGGGGAGAAGGGGCTCTTTCATTTGTGATGTCGGAACATACAGTGTCCTAAGGCATCCTTTTTAATAGGAGCTCTTATAAAATTTGAATTGATAACATCACATTTTACTTAAATATCAAATTCTACATTTAATTTAAAAAAAACATAAAAATGGTTGTTAGTTTGCTTTTCTCATTTGCATTAGCCATTTCAAAAGTTTCAAATGACTTGTGATGCAAACTAAATTTTAAATTTTAGAGATTTATAACTCAGAATGAGTTTGGTTGAAGAGATTAATTTCAAACCTGATGATCGAGAAAATGATATTTATAAAGTTTATAAAGCCTGTGTACTTTTGTGCAAATAGTTATTTAGAACCACTAAAACATTGAGGAACTACTGGCAGTTGAATGTGTGCATTTGTTGTGACCGCAGCAAGGGAGGCAACTATTTGTTAAACAACAAAAACAAATACAGTGGTAACCCTTAAAAAGGTTAGCACAAATGCTGCTGTTACTAGATTTAAATCAGCTTGCTAAGTATTTATTCACTGAAAGAAGAGCAGAAGAACACCAAGCTTTCCTTGTGAAAAAGATGTTTTTGCTTTTTTCCTGACTGGTTTAGGCATGGTCCTACTATGTCAAAGTTTGTTCATCTGATTGGTTGACATTCACCTTTGATAGATGGTGAATGACAGATTCATCCAGTTACATGCCAAGTTTTTTGAAATTGCTTACCCCTGTCCAAACAGCTTCCCAAGATGACTTTCCCGATGGGTGTATGTAACAGACAATCCAACATGTCAGATAAGCCTGTGGAGGGTTACTGTCTTCATCACATAGTATGTCACAACTTGAGCAGATTTTCATTACACAGAAAAAGCTTCAAATATGAGGTGTTATTTTATTTTATTTTTTTTCTGAATTTGTTTCCTGCTCTTCTGCTCTTTAACGGTATTCAGATTATTAGGAATGCGTGAGTGTTTCTGTGACAACCAGGAAGAAACAGAACAAGGCTTTTGGAATGAGGTAAAGGGTCAGTTTACTATTGGCTGTTCACTTGGCTGAACTAGAACCATTGTGGATAAGACTGGAAGTCGTGTCCCAGTTGTAGCATAAATCTCAATAGCACTATTGAATGTTATGAGGTCTTTTGCCTTTGAATAAAGGGCAACTTGGCTGTGTAAGCATGTAACTAGACAAGTGTTTCATAATAGTTATGTAATCTTTGTGCATTTCATTTAGTTTTATTGGTAAATGGAGCTTGTCCTTAAGTGCTTTTTAAGGTAATTTATTGTCTATGCGTGTGTGCTTACATTTTGAAAAACCTTAGATGATGACAGCTCAGAATCAGTGTGTGTGTGTGTGAGGTTTTATTAACTTCAGTTGTTTTAGAGACTCATAAAATTTATTCATCTGCATTAAAAGTTCTTCATATTTTTATTAGGTTAAGAAAAAGAAACTCGTGCAGTTGTGAGGTGTTGGTCCGCTTAACAGCAATTGCGTATATATAAAAATTAGAGATTACTGTTTATTTTGAAAAGGTTATTGAGTTTTCCATGGAAAATGTGTAGAAACCTGAGTATTACACCTTTACATGATTGTTCCAAAGCTGTAGGCTCCAGCCTCTAAGCCACCTCCTTAAACACCTTAACCTAGACCCTTAAGATTTGCCTATGCTATTTGAATAGGACAGCCAAATGACCTGTGCCACATGCAAATGTGCAGAGAAGCCCAGGGTTTTTTGACTGACCCGGGGTGAATGTGCCTTAGGAAGTCAGTCTAAACATTGCTGAAGGAGCTCTGTGTACATTCAGTTTTTTAGTGTGTCTACTCTCCTTGCCATTGAACTTTCCTCAGTTTTTTGTTTGTTTTTTTGTTTGTTCTCTCAACTGTACTTTACTGAGTTTTGGCTTTTTTTAAAATGGGCTATAAAAATCCATTTATCAAACATTCCTGCAATTGTTTACTGTGCAGCATTTAGGATGTGGTAAAAATGTTACCCAACTAGTTTTATGTGATGTTCATCAGAAATTCTTGCTACTACTGTTCTGTGGTAACAAAACATGACAACCACGAGCTAATGAAATTTTACCCTGGACTTAGTTAATCCTCTCTAACCACAGTGACTATTGACATTTGCATGAAGTTTTTTTTGTGTTGAGAGGAAAACAAAATAATGAGAAATACAGATAAAAAACAGAGTCATCCTTTGAAACACTGTGACACAGCTGGTCCTATGGAAATTTGGGTTGACTGGTTTTGCATAAGAGTTTGACTGAGGACAACATGTTTGTGTTTGTATGTTTATTGTAAGTACTGCATGTGTAAGAATAAATTTCATCTCTACAAAGAATAAGAATAAAAAAAACTTGAATATTCTCTGAAATATTTAAATAATGAATTTATTTGGAGTCAGAATTATAATCTCATTGAAACTCATTGTTGGTTTTTTCTTGGGATGCAGTCTTTATTCTTTGTGTGCATGCAAGTTTTTGAAGTGGAAAAGATTACATACTTTTTTATGTATTTGTATATTATTGTATGTATTAGTTCATCATTAGATTTCTTGTGATGCTGTCACACAGAAATAGTGAAATGTTTTACTGGAGGTTTTTAAACTGTAGCATCATAGTCAGACAGACACCTGGAGAGAGTTCATAAACTAGCTGCTGCTGTACAGTGACACTTGTGGGCGATGTGTAATTTGGTGAGCTTGCTCTAAAATATTGAAGTTTGGCAGAGTTTAATTAATTCATTAGTTTAAACATACTGTACGGCCAGAGGGGAGAGAGATAAAAAGAGAGAGAGAGAGACTGTGCCAGTATGAACTGAAGTGTAGACAAAAAACTTTCCAAGCATAGTGCAACTCTACAGTTTTCTTTCTCATTACGAATGAACTACAATACAGAATGGATTCTCTATGAACAGCCAAACAGGGTGACAGCTGACTCATATCAGTGAGTCCAAAGCAGGTTGGAGAACATTGTTAGGCCCAAATCTAAGTCAAGACTGTTAAATAGCTGTATCCTCAGTTCGCTGTTTTACTCCCTGTTCCTCTTTCTTTGCACTGCAACAACAACGGCATGTATTGAGGAAACGTCAGATGATTGATGGCAAAATGTCTTTTTTTCTTTTGTGATTTTGTCTAATTGCTGTGGCGGACAGCCATGGCAAAATATTACCAGTGGAAACATTGCTCCTTGTGTTTCACCATACACAATGATGTTTATAAAAGCAAGGGGTATATTTGCAAGTCGCACCATCTACAAAAATGATCACAGTGTGCAACTAAATGGTTGCAGTCTAGAGGAATGTTCTGTAAAACTAAGCTAACAGACTGCTCTTCTAATATTAAATGTGCATACATGAAAGTGACATTCATTTTGTTGTCAAGATATTTCTCAAAGTATCAATCACTGTTAAACTATTCTTCCTGTATGTGTAAGTCTGCTGCTTTCTTTTCTACCAGATCAATATTGCAACAAAAGAGTTATTGTTCTTTCAGAATAACTTTGTTGAAAGAGCTGGTTGTAGTATTTACTTATTCTAGATTTAGACATGAGCAGATTTGCACAAGGGTTTGATATTTAATAACATGGCTCTAATAGAAGTTTTAAGTATCCTTATGTTTATTTTCGAGATTATTATAGTCCATTATGAGAGGTATGAATTTAGAAAATTAGTTAATAATTAGAGGTTTGGACTCAAATGCAATTGCATGTTTGCTCTAGTCAGCACTGGAGTATCTCCCTCTTGATCTCTCTCATCATTTCAGTCAATTTGCCTCTTTAGGAAATGTCTTTGCTCCTGTTTGGATTACAACTAGAGCATGACATTGCCTACTTTACCAAGACTGTTGTTCTTAGTTTGACTCTGCTGCTTTTGACTCCCACTGTATTATTTCCTAACCTCCACCCCTTGTCCTCTCTGCAGCTTCTGCACCAGTTAGCAGCAGCGTAAGTAGACGCCGTGCTCCCTCCTCGGTGACTCCCCTCTCGTGGGAGAAACACAACATCGCCGCCATGTCGAGCATCACCATCGACCCCGAGCTGAAGCCCGGGGAGTTTGTCATCAAGAGTTTATTTGCTGAGTTTGCTGTGCTGGCTGAGAAAAAGATCGAGATGGTGATGGCTGAACCGCTGGTGAGTCCACAGGGGGTGAAAGCTGGTGTCAAGAAACACAGGAAATGAAATTCAATACTAGACACGTGATGTGGCACACTGCTGAGATAAACTCCTCTCTTTTGCAACTAACTGCCATCCCTGCAGCCACTTCAGGAACAACCATGTGAGGAAATTGGCCAGAGTGGCTCATGATCTTTATGCACATGAGTTACAAGAATTATAAATTTTTTTATATTGAACAGACTGGATTAACTGTCTTTTGACTGGCCTGTTCCTTGATTAATTCATTTTGTTCAGCCCAGTGCCTTTCCTTTATATGGGCGCTCCTGGCAGGGTAATAACCTCAGGCTGATAGAAGTCTTACCTCACTCTCATTCAGCCTGTCATTCAGCTTATGCACCACAGTAAAACTTAAGTGTTCCTCTCTCTTAATTGCTTACTCATTAGCAGGCCTGTGGCTTGACTGACAGCAATCTGCCATTGTGCAAACACTAACAGTATTTCTTCTGGGTTGGTAACATACTTACTCTGAATCTCTTTTCTCCTTCTCTTTCTTTCATCTGTCAAACAGGAGAAACCCCTGTCCCGATCCCTCCAGAGAGGGGAAGATGCACAATTTGACCAGGTCAGTACAGCCATAGTAACAACCAGGAGGTAAAAACTGTATCAGGTGCGAGTGTATGCATGTGACATTCTCATCTCAGGGACCATTAGCAGTGCTTTTTGTACCTCTGTATGTGTGAGCAGTATTTGAATCCCCCAGCTCCACCCACTCAATGGCCTGTCTGTCCCTCATCTGTAGCTGGTGCAGAACACTATACAATGACCTGCCTGCTGCAGAATGCTTTGTTCAGCACAACACAAAGCCAACGAGGATATGGTGCTATAGATCCAGCTGTCCCCATTGTGAGTGAGGGAGAGAAAATGAGTATAGAGAGCGCAAAAGTGAGAGTGTAGAATCGCTGTGTCATCCTCAGCTACTAAATCAGCACTGGGTGCTGGAGTGTATCTGCTCGATGCCATAAGGGCAGAGGGAGCAGTTGCATAACTCTCCTGCCTAGCATCCATCATCCACCTCCCTCATTGTACTGCATTGGCCCTTACACACACATACACGCGCACATACACTTTGAATAGTTTATGCATACTGACCTCCTCTTCTCATGTTTTATGTATTGTCTGAAACTGTTCACTGTAATCTTAAGTTGCTTAAGTGCTGCTTTGTTGTTTTTTCTATGTTCAGGCTAGTAACACAGTTAAGTCATTTCTCATTATACTATATTACACTATACATGAACATACAACCCATCACATATCCTTTTTAACAGGGGAGTTGTTTAAAAAGGCACAGTCTGACATTATTGGTGATAATGTGTTCTGTGGACAGCTTACCATTAACACCACATAACACCGCACAGCCACATGTTTTGTGGAACTGCTCAATAGTGTAGAAGCACTATTATGTTCTCAACATGTCATCCAACACTGCACTCCCAGTTACAATCAATAGCTGCAGAATGTCAGCCACTAGGTGAGAAAACATCTGGTCTATGCTCACCCTATAGGCCAGTCAGCTACTGATTATCCTTTTTATTGTTGCTTTGGGACAGCATGACTATAAAATGTGATAATTTTATCAGCATGTTATTTTACAAGTAAGTATTTAATTTGTGCATCAAACATACAAAGTATGAGGTGGAGACTCAATCATTTAGTAATAATCAGTGAATCCGATGTTTGTCTGATGTTGTCTTCCAGTTAATAAGCTCTATGAGCTCAATAGCAGAACACTGTTTGCCCTCCCTACTGCGCACGCTCTTCGACTGGTACAGGCGGCAGAGTGGCACTGAAGACGAGTCTTATGAGTACAGGCCTCGATCTAGTACCAAGTCCAAAGGGTGAGACTCTCAGCTTTGCTTCATTTATACTCTGTCTTGTTCTCCCCTAAGAAAAGCATCATTTGCAAGTGATTACAATTGTTTGTCAGTTTTAAGATGTACTTTGCTTACAGCCTCCTTGTTTACACTTCTTTCTCTCCCCCTTTGTAGAGATGAACAGCACCGGGATAAAGATTACCTTCTGGAACGGAGGGACTTAGCCATAGATTTCATTTTCTGTTTAGTTTCCGTGGAAGTTCTAAAGCAGGTAGGTGACGTGGCGCCCTACTTTTCGTATACTGATACGCAGTACCTATAAAAAGTATATGCCAGTTGGGTTACAGGGACCATGTGACCACTGAATGTTTACACTGAGGAGGGGAAAGTCAGTGTTTCTATTTGACCTTTTTATTGGCATCATTATATCACCAAGCAAGTGCTAAAGAGAATGGGTGTTCTGGGTCTATGTAACTGGTTATATGGTATCTATTGTGGATAATAAAGTCATAACAAGTGTTAAGTTAAACATAACAGGGGTAGAGCTTTACTTTCGCTCTTGCTAACCAGATGCAAATTTTTCTTACTATATTTGTTCTCTAAATTAAACGGAATAGTGTTTTTTACATTTGTTGAATGTTTTTTCCTACCATTTTACTGCTATTATTCAGATCACCAATAATTTGCAGACTATGAAAGATGAAGGTATGGTTTAACAGGGTTGCACTTGTTCATTTACTTACCTTCTGTGGTACAGAAATGAGCTGCAGTGTTGTTAGTGAGGTCTTTCCCCACAGGGGGGCACAGTAAATAAACACAGTGGCAGCAGACCAACTCTGAACTGAGAGTGTTTCTAAAGCGAACTGTCCAGATCTAAACAGCAATCTGAACTAAAAGCCAGTCCCTTGAGACCACAGCTAAGTTGTCCTTGGCATTGCTCCTGTGGGGAGAGCATTGAATGGTAGCAAAGAGAATGAATGAAGAATATCAATGCTTTTAATAAGACCAGTGATTCTATGTTTCTGTCACAGATTCCTCTTCATCCAGTGCCAGATGTTTTAGTACATGAAGTTCTGAACCTTGCATTCAAGCACTTTAAACACAAAGAGGGGTAAGTAAGCGTCAAAACACAGAGAAACCAATGGGACAAATGAATAATATATGATTAAAAAGTCCTGATGAATATACATTATCCTGCTTCATCATTTATTTATCGATGCCAGGTTGAAAAGACTGGCTCTACAAATCATTGTGTCACTTTGTAAGCTGTCCATCATTAATGACACTTAAACAAAACATGACAAGGCTAAAGTAAGCGCACTTAAAAAGTTCCTCTGCTGTTTTGTGCATTGTTGTTTTGATGTCAATCATACAGCACAATGTCTGCCACAAAAACATGTCTGTTCAATACTTGATGCCATGTGCTTCGATTGACAGGTACTGTGGCCCCAACACTGGCAATGTGCACATCATTGCAGACCTGTATGCAGAGGTCATTGGAGTCCTTACACAGTCAAAGTAAGCTAGCTTATTTCTGCATGTTAGCTGACTAATAACTGTTTACAACTTATCACATTCCCAGTCACTTCTTAAGCTCTTACATTTATATGTATTTGTCTTCTGTGTGCTCAGGTTTCAGGCAGTGAGGAAGAAGTTCATCACAGAACTGAAGGAGCTCAGGCAAAAAGAGCAGAGTCCCTATGTGGTTCAGAGCATCATCAGTCTCATCATGGGCATGAAGTTCTTCCGAGTCAAAATGTACCCTGTGGAGGATTTTGAGGCTTCTTTTCAGTTCATGCAGGTAAACTGTTGTTGATTATTAACGCATGTTTGTCAGAGTCTATTCACAGTAAGTGTGGCTAAGATACATGTTTGCCAAAGTGCACCAGACATTTTGTTTTACTGCCTTCCCATTGTTCAAATCAGCGGCTCTCTGTAGCAATGGCTCATAAAGTCAGATGAATTATGATCAAAGGTGACATTTGCCAAGAAGTGAGTGTATGTGTGTTTCCTTTAAGAGCAGCGAATAGAGCAGTTTTCATAAATCTTTATACAAGTGTTAAAAACACTTGCTCATCTCTGTGATTTCCTGATGTGTTAATGGAACATTTTGTGGTTTATGTCCACCACTCCTTTTTAGTTCTTACAATATCATGATCTTTACCCATGTGGTGATCTTTTAGAGCCCAACCAATGTAGTATATGTGTATTTTGTTTTGATTTATAAGAAACAAAATTATCATAACTAAGTTGTCTCAAATGAAATGCTTTATAACAACTAAAAGTTTCTAGCCTCAGTGGTTCAGTCTATGGTGGAAAAATGACAGAATGAGAGTTTGATATTTTGTTCTTTTCTTGTGAGCAACAGTCTTAGATTTTGCATTGTCATCATACTCTCCATAACAGATTAGTCTACATTTACCATGTGTTTCTTTTTAGTTGAACATAAGCTGATTAAAAGCCAAGACAAAGTTTCATATTCTACAGTACAATCAGTACAATCATGAGGTTCTTTCAGTGAAAGCAAACGAAAAAAGCAAAGACAACAGAGGCAAAAAGATGCTGCTTAAATGTTGATACGAATCCAACCAGAGTTCATAACCTAAAACAGGGTCAGGGTTTGTTATATAATGTATATAACCTCTTTGTGTTCCTCATACATGTGCGCCTTCCTTTCCCAGGAGTGCGCCCAATATTTCCTGGAAGTCAAGGATAAGGACATAAAGCATGCTCTAGCAGGCCTTTTTGTAGAGATCCTCATTCCTGTTGCAGCTGTGAGTAACACTTTAAAACAACTTCCACTACTTCACTCTGCATGAATAATTTCTCTGTAGGTAATTTTGTCAATTTGAGATCCTCCTTAATGGCTTGTTCATCTTCAGGCGGTGAAAAATGAAGTCAACGTGCCCTGTCTGAAGAACTTTGTGGAGATGCTGTACCAGACAACATTTGACCTAAGTTCCAGAAAGAAGCATTCTTTGGTAATAATTATACGCTCTATGTTTTTTCTCTCTTCCTCCCCACCCCTATCACTATTCACTCTGCTGCTTTACTACTTCCTTC
This sequence comes from Acanthurus leucopareius, assembly GCA_029814765.1. Lineage (NCBI taxonomy): Eukaryota > Metazoa > Chordata > Actinopteri > Acanthuriformes > Acanthuridae > Acanthurus > Acanthurus leucopareius. The sequence continues at coordinate 8,062,134 of JAQMCX010000046.1, forward strand.
ATCTATTGTGTTTCACTCTTCCTGTATTTTGACAGAATTTCTATTGGCCTCAGCACACCCAGTCTGTCATTATCATGCAGAAATATTTCAGTTTGAAAATTAAAACATCAAACATCTGTTATGTTGTTGTTTTGTTTTGTTTTCTTACTGACCACCTCCAAAATTGTACATTTTTTAACATTTATTTAATATATTGAGTTTTTTCTTACTCATACTTCCAGCATTTTTAGCTGGAATATATCTGAGATCATGATTCATGCCAGAGATCTTAAAGGGATAACGCACAGCTTTGGTTTCAGCTTGTGAATTGTTGTTGTTTTTGCTCTCTGCTGCGAACTATTTTTTCTGACACTGAGTTACATATTTTTATGTAAGCATTTAGACTTTTTTGGCAAAAAACGTGTCCCTTTGTTGTTGTTTTTTTGATGCTCACACTCCTCTGTCTCTCTTCCCAGGCTCTGTATCCCCTGGTGACATGCTTGCTGTGTGTTAGTCAGAAGCAGTTCTTCCTCAACAACTGGCACATCTTCCTCCAGAACTGCCTCTCGCACCTGAAGGTACCGCAGGCCTGAGCCTTTACACCCAATCCATTTCAGAAAAGTTTGCTCTCACAAATGTAGCACAATGACTTTATTCTGTAAATAAAAGTATTTTTAGGGCACAGTACTTGGCTAGACAAGTCAGCCTAAACCTCAGAGGTCTTATGATTTGTGTTATGAAACTGAAAATGAAGTGTTGGTGCTCTTGATGCCATAAACTGGCTTCAGTCCCCTTGAATACAAGCTCATAACTTTTCTTGTACTTATGAGATGACAATGTGAAGGCATCAAAATTTGGTATTGTTAAAAAAAGTTATTCATATTATGAAGCTCTATTGTTCATTTATGGTGTAATAACACTGATTGAGTAAGTTGTTGTGGTTGTGAACGGTGTGCTCTGTGGTTCTGTCTAAAGATCATAATGTGCTTTCCCCTCCACTATCAACAACCAGATCTAGACAGGAATAGCACTTGATTTGATAATAGCCTCTTTGTTCATAAAACAAAGATTTATTTTTTGCTCAGATGGACAAAATACAAACATGAAAAAACATTGCATGTCACTTACAATTACCCGTGAAACGACAACTCATTTCAGAAAGTTTTAAAAAAAACCTAACTATAGCATCTTGAAACTCTGCTTCCAAAATGCATCTTAGCTAATGCAACTTAAACATTATAGGATATCTCAAGTGCTGTTTTAACTCTGTCTGGTCTGGTTAATGACTCCCTGTGAATCAATACAAACTAGATGAAACCTACTTTCCTCTTGTCCCTGACCATCATGAAGCCAATTCAACCCCGAAGCTCACTGACCAAATTACTGACTGACTGACTCAATGACTGTCTTTTCCAGTCTGCGCTGATTGCACTCTGTAGAGATTGTATGATCATGGTGGATTGACTTCTGTTTGTGTCTTGTGATGGTGATTTTGATGATTTTGAATGGCCGCCTGTCTTGGTGATCTCATCCCAGCACCCTTTCCTAATCGTTATAGATTTCCTTGTTATGAAAATCGAAATAAGACAGTCCTCTGAGTGGTGTTGTTGTTTCTTTGATTGAGATAGTTTTATGGGTTTGTGTGATGGCTTGAGTGTAGTGATGATTTTAGTGATTTAGGGCCTCTTGTCCATCCAGTGATTTTAACCCTGTGGTTCCTCTTATAAAGACCAGCAGTCCTTCAGCTTAGAGTGAAGCTTCACAATGTAGTAATCAGAATAAATCAAAGTAAGTTTTACACTTTCAACAGGTAACAACTCTTTATAAATGTATTATTCAGCAAAATTCAGTGTATTACTCTCAGAAAGCCCTGCTACGATACCCATCCTCCATTATGCTTAGTTATATTACTATAATGATGGTGAGTTATTCTTGCACACCACCTTTTGGAGGAAAATAATTAGACAAAATAAAAAAACTCATGTAGATCAGAGGCAGAATTTATTTAATTATAATGTCAATCCAAGTTTTGTTTATTTGACTTGAATTTGAGCTATAATAAGAATAGAACAAGTTGACTTTCTAACTGTCACTCCATCTAGAAATCCTGTTCGTATGAAATAATTTTGTTTCCTAATAATGTTATATGATGAGTGATTAATAAGTTCATGGCCTCTGGTAGAAGACAGTAAGTTATAAAGCTCCTGTTAGATCCATGTGCACCTCAACTCTTGCTAGTTTCTAGTCAGCTCTTTCTGAGAAAATGTACAAACTTTTACATTATCACTCACATTAAACAGCTCATACAATTAACAAAAGCTGTGTAATTGTTCCTCTACTTTAGGTCATGAATTTATCAACCACCCATTGTATGGTGCAAAGCAATGGAGATAATAATATATGGCCTAATTTTCTAGCCCTGCTTTCAGTTATGATCCCCACAGGGTTAAAATACAACAATTTGCATTTTGGGTCTGTTTGACATTGATTTGAATGGATGGCTGACTTAGGTGTTGCTGGGTTTTGTAGGTGAAACAGACAAATTGTTTTTGTTTGCTTTATTTTCTATATATCATTTCCCATTCACATCTTTAGATGTCCTTTTCCTCGTCCTTTTTGTCCCCCTTACACCTTTCTGTTAATGTGTACTTTCTGTGTTTCTGTGTTGTTTGATTTTCAGACCACAGCACACCTCATTTTGCTTTGCTTTGGCATTTTTATGTTAAGATTCAGCTCACTGTGGGTTTAAGTATATAATACCATGTCAAATACAAATGGACTGATTTTTTTTTTTATTATTATTATTGCTAGCATGTCACTAACAATTCCACCAATAAATCAACAAGTGACATGTTAAACAGTCCATTGTGTTTGCATAGTGCCAACTGTGTATTGTCACACTCAGAGTAAAGATACTCTGGACTGCTCTTGTCTTATTTGTTTCAGTTTATGTTTTTGTTTTTGCCTCTAACTTGCATGTGTCCCTCCCCGATCCCTACATTCTTTGTCTCTGTCATTTGATCTTTTTCTTGCACTGACTCGCTCCAGATGCCGTCTAACAACAGCATCCGAAAGCAGATTGAGACGCTGCAGGTGAGTTATCTGGCGTCACAGACCTGCCTGGTGCTCCTATCACTTTTTAATGGTCCAAGTCCTGGACGGCCTCAGGAGATAGGGTCTCTCTCTGTAGTCACAGTTACATTCAAGTGTTACTCAGTTAAAGGAGAGATGAGGAATGTGATGTTCTTTTTGTTGGTTACATGGTTTGTGTATATAGGCAGTGGTAATCACTCTGATTTTTATCTCATATTTAGTTGCGCATTTAGATTTTTACATGTCAGGGTGAAATAGGGATGCACAATATGTTTTCTTTACTTTTTGGGCAATAGATGCTTTAAAAGATGTTTTTTATCTAAGCAAAAATCGACATGCAGTGTTACAACTCTATATAATACAAGAAGGGGTCTGTTTTTAATCATCTATATCAAGCAAAAAAAAAAACTAGATGTATGATGACATTGCAATGAAACACATTTGCTAAAAAAATATTGAGCAGTCAATAAAACTTTAATGCAGTATTGATTGAATGTTCAGTATTGTGCATCCCTTGTATTTATAGCTGAAGGGTCAGAGAAGGTCACAGACCAATGAAAAGATCGATTCATTCAGCTGTCGTGGAATTTGCTGTTTTTGCAGTGTGTGCTGGCAGTGCTACGTTTAGGTTTTTGTTGGAGTCGGTAACAGGCCGGCTGGCATCTGCTACACTATGCAGTACCTGCCACACTGGCAGCTGACATCACGGCTGAGTGTTGTTTTTATTAAAATCTCTAACCAAAGACGTATGACAGACATCCTTAATAAGCACAGCACTGAGGTGACAGATGGAATTTGTTTTCACGTTATTTATCAAAAATCTTGCTCTGTTTTGAAGCAGTCTTACTCACATATTGAAATTAGCACAATTACATAATCACAGGAGACAAAGCTAAACTGTTTGAATAAATGCATTTCCTGGATTGAAGAAGCCTTTTATTCAACAACATATGAATCTACAGAAGTTGAGAAAGTCATAGGTCAGTCAACAGAAATTTGAGTCAACTAGTATACAGCTGATTGTGAGTTCTTTAAATAGAAATGTAATAAAGATATTTATCCTGCCAACTACAGATTTCTATGTTACATCCCAATAATGTTTGTTATTTGAAAAAGAGCCTTGTTATTAAAGTGTTGACTCGCTCCAGTTGACAGTAGAGAGACTACATTAGTTTGTCCTCTGTGATCTACTTTTCTGGTCATCTGTCATTTATTGAGTTGCAGATTGAAAGATTAGACTTGCTGAGATTACGTTGAAATGCAAAAAGAGACAGCTGGACTCTGGTTTGCAATCTAGTAAACTACTTGATTTTAAAATGTCAATTTAACCAAATTTTAGAAAAAAAAGTTCTCACTTTCATTTGTTTTTATTTATTGTCTTTGAGATATCTGCTTCGACAGCAGCCACATGCCATCTATTTTTACTATGTCGCATGCTTAAGCCGAGCCATTGCATGTTGTCTTCCTAAGCTTTTCCTCTGTGTCCTCCCAGTAAGGGATATCTGTGTTAATCTGGGCACAGGGTCAGTCTGTGATGATGTCAGTCTTTAAAGTCTGTCTGCCCTGCTGATAACCAGATTTATGGAACAGTTTTTAAAACTCCTTGTTGGTTTTTTATGTCAAGATATGGTTTTGCCAGTTAAACTGCTTTAAATATTAAGACAGAAGAAAGCAAACAGTGAAGTGTGTGGAAACAAAGTGAAGAGTTGTGGGACATAAGTGCTTAATGTCTTTGGACGGACAGACCTCAAGCTAGGGTTTGGCGATACAAGGCCTGGGTGGTTAAAAAGGTTTGCTGTGTTGCCATTTGATGGCAAACCCTAACTGTGCAATCTTTGCACATTACTGTTGCTTGTTTTGGATAATCCAGGCTGCCATCATATTAACAAAGTTGACCAACTCCTCTGTGTTGTCATCCATGTTGCTGTGTTGCCAAATACAAAGGGGAAGAAATCAAAAGCACCACCTACTATTTGCTATTATTGGTTTATTGTTTGTCTCTAGGGAAAGTGTGAAATGGACTATCAAATATTGTGATTTCAGAGAAAACAACTTTGGATGAGTGTTCTGGTTATGTGGGAATGTCTTGTCTTGTCTATGATGTCTGTCTAATGGCAGATCATGGGGACATTTTGACCGTTTACAGTCTGTCAGCATCATATCACACACCTCTTACCACCAAACACCAAAGCTGACATATGGAAATCCATGCCCATATCACACTCTGAGCATGGTTGCTCACAGTATGGGCTGGAGCACATGTCTCAACAATATGGATCTGTCATAGCAGGTTACTTGGTTGTTTAGCCAAAAAAAAAAAAAAGGTATATCAACTGATGTCTTCTACTGCAGGACACTATTACTGAATATTAATTCAATTTGGCATTAAAATGGTTGCAACAACTTGATTTATTTTTCTAGAAATGTTTTTCTGATTGATGACTGTCTCTACGTGTAAAGTTTTTCTTCATGTTTCCCATGAAATAGCTGTGTTAATTTCACTCATTTCAGTGATAATCACATCTAAGCTTCACGCTCATCAGACTGTGTGGACTCAACTGTTTAGATATCAGTCAGTGACTGAAAAATGATCCAATCATTAGCTTCTGCTGTATGTAGTTGTCCAGTTTGATCTGTGTTACTCTGAAAAACAACAGCTCGGTCTGACAGATCTCACAGGTAGGTGATGAAATTGCCAGAATGGAACTGAGTGGCTCATAATATTCTTTTTATATCCACAGAACAAAGACCCCAAAATGTCCCGTGTGGCACTGGAGTCGCTCTACAGACTGCTCTGGGTTTATATCATCAGGATCAAGTGTGAGAGTAATACTGTCACACAGAGGTCAGTTCCAGGGCCACCTGCAAATCGACCCTGATGCACACAATCAATGGCTTTGCAATCAATGCCTTTCAAGTAGAAGTCATTTAAATATTGGCTTTTGTAGTCCTGCTGTAAATAAGCTTAAAATTTCCACCCTTTTTTCATCCCTAGTCGACTACTCAGCATCGTCTCAGCACTTTTTCCCAAAGGCTCCCGGAGTGTGGTGCCCAGGGACACTCCGCTCAACATCTTTGTCAAGATCATCCAGTTCATAGCTCAGGTCAGCTTGGAGCATGAATTGACATACATGGATTTCACAGTTTCACAGCCAAATATAAGAATACACCATGTGGTAGCCTTGTAAGTAATTGCTGCATTGTTTGTTGTTACAGGAAAGGCTGGACTTTGCTATGAAGGAGATAATCTATGACCTCCTGTGTGTGGGCAAGTCTCACAAAACCTTTGCCATCAATCCAGAGGTGAGGTGGAGACAGTGCTTAGGGTAAAAATGTTGTTGAAGTGTTTTGTTTTTTCTCTCCTACATGTCAGTTATCTCATCCTCTCCCTATGTTCACTCTGTCAGAGGATGAATATCGGTTTGCGAGCCTTCTTGGTGATCGCTGACAGCCTGCAGCAGAAAGATGGGGAGCCTCCTATGCCTACGACAGGGATCATAATGCCCTCTGGCAACACACTGCGTGTCAAAAAGATCTTCCTAAACACCACCTTAACTGATGAGGAAGCCAAGGTCATAGGTAGGTTGGATAGTTGATGCTTGGGCCAGAAAAGTTAAAATATCTATGATAAGTTGTTTTTTCTTGAGAGTATAATGACTCTGCTGGGTGTTTCTAGGCATGTCACTGTACTACCCACAAGTAAGAAAGGCCTTAGACAACATCCTGCGACACCTAGACAAGGAAGTGGGACGCTCCATGAGCATGACCAGTGTGCAGATGTCCAACAAGGAGCCTGAGGACATGATAACGTACGTAACCACAACCTGCATACAGTCATACAGTCACTTTTGCATTGCTGCCCAAGTCTCTGTGTGCCTCTGACCTGCAGCAGATTCTCATAAGCTGTTTGTGCCACAGGGGAGAGAGGAAGCCAAAGATTGATCTGTTCCGAACGTGTGTGGCCGCCATCCCAAGACTAATACCAGATGGCATGAGCAGACAAGACCTGATAGAGCTTTTAGCCAAGTAATGCACACTCCTCTAACCCCACTGCAGACACACCACCACACAATCTGCTGTACTTACGATGGCCTTGCATTCGTCCCTAATGTCTTTGTCCCTACTGGCTCCCTTTCCTCCTCAAGACTGACCATCCACATGGATGAGGAGCTACGTGGCCTTGCTTTTACTACCCTTCAGGCCCTGATGGTAGATTTCCCGGAGTGGCGGGAGGATGTTCTCTCAGGCTTTGTCTACTTCATCGTCCGTGAGGTAACTGATGTCCATCCCACACTGCTGGACAACGCTGTCAAGATGCTGCTGCAGCTCATCAGCCAGTGGAGGCAGGCAGTGCAGAGCAGCAACAGGAGCCACGACGTGCAGGTTTGTCAGAGACGTTCAGTTTTATTAAAGTAATTCTAGTATTTTTTATTTTTGGGTACTTTGTGCTCATGGTTCAGTTATAGATGTGTAGGAAAAGTTCAGAGTGATTTTAATTCCAATTTTTTTTAACCTTAAGGGCTCAGGCAGTGGCCATTCTCTGTCCCTGGAACGCACCCCTCCGTTAGGTGTGCTGCATGTGGTGGAGGGTTTAGCGCTGGTGGTGCTTTGCAGCTGCCGCCCTGCCACACGCAGGCTGGCTGTTAATGTCCTCAAGGAGGTCCGAGCGCTGCACACTGCATTGGGCATTGGCAAGGTAATGACATACAACTCGGCCAAATGTGCAAGAATTTGCAGAGGCTTTAATTATTAAAAATTGTCTGTTTTCTGAAATTTTCTCTGTCTTCTTTCCATCTTTTTAGGGAGATGAGGAATTGGCCATTGATGTGATGGATAGATTAAGTGCATCAGTGTTGGAGAGCTTTATTCATCTCACAGGAGCCGACCAGGTTTAAAAGCCTTTTCTTATTTACAGACTCAAAGAACTTGTACAAATACTCTGAGACTAAACCATCTCCTTCTGTTTATTTTTTCTCTGTAGACAAACCTGCTGTACTGTCCCAGTGGGATTGATCTTCAGACGCTAGCAGAGTGGAGCTCTTCTCCCATCAGCCACCAGTTCGATGTGGTGAGCCCCTCGCACATCTGGGTGTTTGCCCATGTTACTCAGGGTCAGGACCCCTGGGTCATCAGCTTCTCCAGCTACCTGCGGCAGGAGCACCTGCCCAAGCATTGTCCCACTGCCCTCAACTATGCCTGGATGTTTGCCTACACACGCCTGCAGCTGCTGTCTCCACAAGTTGACATCAAGTACGTTTTCTCAAACCTCTCTGTGTTCAATCTGTTTATACACTGATTTAACTGTGTCTGTATGTTTTTTTTCATTGTGGGAGTTTTTATTATTGGCTGTCTTTAATAGAACAAGATGATGGTATCTTCATGATGATGTAACTTAATACACTTGATTTATAGACCACTAAGACTCATAAAGAACATGAGCTTTTGACAAAAGCAGTTACTTCATTCTCCAAGCTCAAAGTTCAGTGTTTTTCTGTCCTGTCAAATCATTCACTTCTGTTCTCTCCTGTGTGTCCTTTGCAGTAGCCCCATCAATGCCAAGAAAGTAAACAGCCTGAACAGCAGTGACTCCTACATTGGTCTTTGGAGAAACTACCTGATTCTCTGCTGCAGCTCCGCCTCCTCCTCCCCCTCCATGTGTTCCTCATCCTCCACATCTGGCTCCGTCCGCTGCTCCCCGCCTGAGACGCTGGCGTCCACGCCGGACAGCGGCTACAGTTATGATTCCAAGGTCAGGAGTATGTGCAAAGACCATGCACATGTACAAGGTCTTAAATAAACAAAACATATGCAACTGATTTTGATGAAAGGTCTGGAAGCTGTGCAGAAAGCAGGGAAGTACACTGCATTTACAACCAATTGCCTTTTCTGTATCTGGTAACAGATTGTTGGCACTCCGTCCCCCTCCTCCCTGTTCAAACACATTGTTCCAATGATGCGCTCTGAGAGCATGGACATCACAGAGTCCCTTGTGTTGGGGCTTGGCAGGACCAACCCCGTGGCCTTCAGGTACATGACACTCCCAATGATCCACAAATAAACCTCAGTTCACCTTTTCAGTCTGCTTTTGTTTTGGTAATGTACTTGTACCTTTCCTGTTCTTCAGAGAGTTGATAGAGGAGCTAAATCCCATCATAAAAGAGGCTCTAGAAAGAAGACCTGAAGTGAGTGCACTTTGAAACCTCGCTGTCATAAAAATGTGTTTGGCACAGGACAGTTAACTGACTAACAATGTTCCTTTGTTTACTCTGCAGAACATGAAGCGACGCAGGCGTCGTGACATCCTCAGGGTCCAGCTGGTCCGGATATTTGAGCTACTGGCTGATGCTGGCGTCATCAGTCAGATGTATGTAATCTACAACCAATCAAGACAATAAGATTAAGAGTTAATTTACCCTTTCATCTGGAATATTTATAGACATAATAATCCTTTATTTATTACTTTGTTTTTGCAGAGGCAGTGGAGGGTTAGATGGAGAGAGTCACTCTCTGAACAGCACACTGCTCGAGTATGTTGATCTGACCAGGCAGTTGCTCGAGGCTGAAAATGACAAAGACTCTGACACACTTAAGGACATTCGCTGTCACTTCAGTGCACTTGTGGCCAATATCATTCAGAATGTCCCAGGTATATCTCTTTTATTTTTTTCAGTCATTTAAAAGCAGATTATCTGAACTGACTGTATGTTGGTTAACATGTCTTGTGTACAAAATTTGTCACTTGTGTTTAGTCCACCAAAGGAGGACCATCTTCCCCCAGCAGTCGCTGAGGCACAGTCTGTTTATGCTGTTCAGTCACTGGGCTGGGCCCTTCAGCATCATGTTCACTCCTCTGGACCGCTACAGTGACAGAAATATGCAGATCAATCGCCATCAGTACTGTGCACTAAAGGTACTTGCATAGATTAGATTAAAGATTCAAATGTTGAAAACTGTTTTATATAATTTAATGATTTTACTTTAAACTAACTACTTCTTTTTATGTTCCAGGCCATGTCTGCAGTGTTGTGTTGTGGACCTGTAGCTGACAACGTTGGCCTTTCCTCTGATGGATACCTCTACAAGTGGCTGGACAACATCCTGGATTCTCAGGACAAGAAGGTAAAAAAAAACAAATCTTTCACATCATTTCACTGTGATTGTTATTAAACTTTTCTTTGATAGTTTGGCCAGAGTATGTGGATAAGGGCTTGATATTCCTTAAGGTGGGAATGTGAACCACAAAAAGTTTTGAATCCTTAATCGGATATTCAGAGTGTAGAAGCTGAAGGTGGCATGTCCAAATTTTAAACAGAAACAGAGTAACTTAACCCTGCTCCAATTGTCACTGGCATGTATTGGCTTACATAAAAGGGCGACTCTTTCATGTTTGACCTGTTTTTTTTCTTATCAAAGCCTATAAACCTTCCTACAAGGTCATGAATTATATTCCAGGAATCTTTGTCAATGATTATAATGGTGGCAATTAACACAAGACAAACACATACTGTCTCTACTGATAAGCAGCAGTGAGTGATTGGTTCAGTATGGCTCACAGTCAGTGCTAAGGTCAAAGTCAGGCAGCACAGGTTCACATACTGTGACACTAGCACTGCGCAGAGGTGTTTAGAAGTACTACAAGTTGTCAGCACCAAACTGTTTCTTACCGGGAAAATTGAAAAAAAGCACTGAAGATTAAAGTTACCTTTAATTCTGTTTTGAACTTTGTATTTAAGAGATAAATCACAAAATTTCCTTTAAGTCTTTTCAAGATATTACGCCTTGTTTTACAAGATTTCTCTTGTCAAAATGTACAGTGTGATGCTTCATTGGGTAATCCGTATTTAGCTCCTTCAAGATATTTTGTCCTGCACAGTTCATATCAGTAGTCCTTATGACAGGCTTGACTTGACTTGAGACTGTAAGCATTATTTTGGTCTCTTATAGGTTCACCAGCTGGGTTGTGAGGCCGTGATGCTGCTGCTGGAGCTCAATCCAGACCAGAGCAACCTCATGTTTTGGGCTGTGGACCGCTGCTACACCGGCTCCCGTCGAGTGGCTGCAGGTTGTTTCAGAGCCATCGCCAATGTCTTTCACAACAGGTATGACACACTCCCAGCTGCAACTTGGACTCATTTTTGTGGGTTTGTTTTCCCTCTGGGGTCAGTGAACTGATACTAAGAAGCTGCTTGTGTTCAATATTTTCTTTTAGGGATTACCAATTTGACACTGTGGTGCTGCTGAACCTGATTCTATTCAAGGCGGCTGATTCTTCCAGGGACATCTATGAGGCGGCCATGCAGCTGTTACAGGTACACGTTTATGCTTTCTTAACAAACAAAGAGTCACCTTTACTCATCTATACATGATCTACACTGTTTACTTTGCTTTTATCATTAATTTAGTACCATTCTGACATTGCTTGTCTGTGAAACTAATAGATCTTGGAACCCAAGCTCTTCCGTTACGCCCACAAACTGGAGATCCTGCGAACAGACGGCATCTTGACGCCTCCCTCACCGCTGCCACATCTCTACTCTGTGTCTTATTACCAGCTGTCTGAGGAGCTCGCCAGGACCTATCCAGAGCTCACACTGCCCATCTTCTCAGGTTTGCACATTAGACTTTGTTGACAGCTGTTAGTTGAGCGGTATGGTGGTTTATTGTTTTATTTGCGGACAATAGCAGGGATCCGCACTTCGTCTGTGTGAGCAAAACAGTAAAGGTTATATATAAAGGTTATATACAACACATTAGCCTAGCGCAGGGGTCGGCAACCCGCGGCTCTTTCATTGCTTTGCTGCGGCTCCCTCTGTCTTTGGAAAATAAATAATGAGCATTTAATCTAAATTTATTTTATTTTATTTCGTTTATTTTTTAAATGTAATTCTAAATTTGAAGATTGTGGTGCTCTT
>JAQMCX010000046.1:8074217-8088820 GCA_029814765.1 Acanthurus leucopareius
AAAAGTTTCTGAAGAAAACAGAACATGTACCAGACAGCAAATTAAAGACACCAATTCAGCTGTGGCGTACGGAAGCGAATTGCATTCACTGGATAAAAAATCTAAAAATCTTGTAATTACGAGATAAGGTGTCTAATTATTTTTTTATCCAGTGAATGCAATGCGCTTCCGTAGTGGCGTACTCCATCGCCATCGTCTTTTTTCGGACTTCAAAATGTTCAAAATGTTTTTGTTGTGTGTAGAAAAAAAATTTGTTTTTCTGTACCAGTTAATTGCTTTCATGAATGCAAAACACTATTGTTTTTTTATACATAGAATTAAGTTAAAAAAAGAAAGAAAGATATATGCAGTGTTATCTTTAGTTTAGATGTCAAAAGGGTTTTGCGGCTCTCTGTGTTTTCTTTTCTGTGGAAAACTGGTCCAAATGGCTCTTTGAGTGTCTAAGGTTGCCGACCCCAGGCCTAGCGGGTCATGATCACATGCATTTCCAGCCTCACAAACAGCCTTTTGTATGTAGAACCATCAGATTTTTAACAAATAACTGCATAATATTGCATATACGAGGTGTGGACACTGGATTTATTACCTAGAAAACATGAATATCAGTGTCAGTATCAAATATTTGTCAACCTATGCTTATTTCGGACAAGGTATTACGTGATTATGTGAATGTTTGGTCTTATGTAAGTTGATCCCCACAGCTGATAGCCATGCCAACACTTAGAGGTAACATGAAAACATACATACAAATTTGTCATAATCAGTGCTGTATGATCACAACCGAGTTAGAATAACCCTAAATCATAAAACACAGAATTTAGAAGAATGGGGAAACATAAATTTCATAACATAAGGAGACAAAAATAAAAAAAAGGAATTCAGAAAAATGCAACCAGATTTCATAAAGCCGTGCTACTTTGTGTAAGGACAAGAAATCACCTTCAACTTACTTCAACCCTGTTATTGTCCCCACTCCAGAGGTGAGCCAGCGTATTCAGACAGCGCACCCTGGTGGTCGTCAGGTCATGTTGCACTACCTCCTTCCCTGGATGAACAATGTGGAGCTGGTTGATTTCAAACCAGCCACACGGCGACCAGAGGATTGCGGTAGCGGCGAGGACGAGGAGGAGACACACGAGCGGGAGATCATGATGGTCAACAGCAGGCGCTGGCTCCGTGGAGAGGGCTGGGGCTCCCCGAAAGCAACAACCATGGTGCTAAACAATCTCATGTTCATGACAGCTAAGGTGAGACTGCTGATGGACATCTGCCTTCGATCGTATTCATATTTACGTAAACTGGGATGGATTTGAAATGTTGATTGAGATAACTGATTGATCATGGAATGATTTTATTTTTATAGTACGGGGATGAGTTTGCCTGGTCAGAGATAGAAAATGTGTGGACCACTTTAGCAGACAGCTGGCCAAAGAACCTCAAAATCATTCTGCACTTCCTCATAAGTATGTCAGGAGTCAACAGTGACCCCAGCCTCTTGCCCTATGTAAGTCACATGATATTTACCTAATGCAGTCTGTCTGTTGTATTCGCACATGCAGTGTGCACCACCTACCCCTCATGTGTCTGACTGTGTTACGTGTGTGTCCACAGGTGAAACGAGTCGTGGTTTACCTGGGCAGAGATAAGACTATGCAGCTGCTGGAGGAGTTGATGTGTGAGCTTGAGCTGACTGATGCTGTTAGCTCAGCGGTCACTCACATGGACAACCCCCCCTATTACCGCATCACCTCCAGTTACAAGATCCCCTCAGTCACCTCAGGTTAATCAGCAGCAGACTTTCAGCCATGTTGCCAACACTAAACCATGTGTTTCCAGTGCTGGATGGTCAATTTATCATGTCTGCTTTGACAGGAACAACCTCCAGCAGCAATACCATGGTGCCGGGAAATGATGGTCATCATGACAGCAAGATCAAAGACTCTAACATGGACGACAGGTACAAACTGAAACACAGCCTTTTTTGCTTTGTGTCAAACAGAGAATGTGATGAGAGGAGCAGTAAATATGAACCTGAATGATCTACTGATATGGCCAACAACAAAGCAGCAGTGAAGCATAAAAAAACACTTCTTTTCAGTCCTTTTTTATTAGTTCTTCTATTAAAATTCTGAAATATGACTCAAATACCTCATTTGTATGTGTGATGTAAATTCTCCTATGTAAAAAGATTTAAAAAATTAGAATAGGTTCTAGTTTTTATTTGGTTAATAAAAAAAAAACAACTCACATTTGCTTTAAAAAACGCACCAGACTTTGAGATGTATGAGTTGACATTCTTGAAATTAAAAAATTTTGCTGATGCGGTGAATTAGATTCAAACTGTAGGCTGTGGGTGAGGGGAGTACTAAATGCTCGCACTGTCCTTGTAAATCAAATGTGTCCACTCTGCAGCTACACACACCTGGATATCTACAGTGGTCCGAACAGTAACCTGAACCGCCAGCACCACCGTCTGGAATCCCGTTACAGCAGCAGCTCAGGAGGCTCTTATGAAGAAGAGAAAAGTGACTCCATGCCGCTTTATGCTAACTGGCGTTTGAAAGTGATGGATAACAACCAGCCAGAGCCTCTTCCCTTCCCTCCTACAGGAGGCTGTTGGTCTCCTCTCGTGGACTACCTGCCAGAGACAAATGCTCCCGCTGTACCACTTCATAGGTACATGATTCATAACCTTTGCTCTCAGTCTCTATTATACTATTGTGTTCTGTGCCTCAGTCAACACATATTTTGGGGTTTTTTTCAGGTGTAATATTGCAGTAATTCTACTAACGGACCTCATTGTGGACCATGGGGTCAAAGTGGAGTGGAGTGCCTACCTGCACCTGTTGCTACATGCAATTTTTATAGGTAACTAACTTTGTTACATCTGAACCTCAAAAAATTGAGTAAAATGTAAATAAAAGTGTCTAATGACTTGCAAACATTTGTGTTTACTGACAACAGTTTTTCAGATTGTTCCAGAGCATATTTTGTAACATCCTTTAAACAATCATGTGTTGCACAAAGTAGTTAACGTGACCACATCCTTGTTTGTGAACAACTCAGCATTTTGAGGATGCACCTTTTATTTTTCTCAGCCATGATACTATCACCCTGTGCAATGTTCCACACAGGTGTTTTTGAAGTATTTCAAAACTTTCCCAGTCTGGTGTTTTCTTATATGAATAACCTGATGACTCATATATTTGATATATCTTGTATCTGGTAATTAAGAAAGTCAGAAGTGCACAATTTGAAAAGTACATAGAAAAGTACCTATAAAAGGAGTTTTATTTACTTATTTTACTTTGTGTCAGCTCTTCTCGCTAAAATTAAACCATATAATGTCTTCTCCTCGTCTGTGTTCATTCCAGGTTTTGATCACCAGCACCCAGAAGTCTACGAGCACTGCAAACGTCTGCTGCTTCACCTGCTTGTTGTCCAGGGAGCAAATAGCAACGTTCAATCTGTGGCTATGGTGCTTCTACGCAACAGAGACTACAATGAGCCGAGGGTCCTGACTGTGAAGCCAGCAGCTCCAGAGTTCAACCTCACAGGTCAGTTCTGCTGTATATCTCTGAGTCAGAAGAAAAAAGGACAAGTGAGAGAAATATCGTTTAAATGAAGGAATTTGAACTAATAAGATTACTCGTTATTGTGAATGGAGGAAAGGTAATGATATGCTGTTTTTTTTGCTTTTTATTTTGCCAAAGGAGTCACTTGGTGGCAGCAACATTCAAAATATTGTAAAGTATTTCTTTAGCATGGATGCACCTCACCATCAATGTCATTATATTTATGTCGTATTATGTAATTTCCACAGGAGTGCAGGAGCTTTTGCCAGATTGTCAGCCATCACCTATGACAGACTCAGGCCTCAGCTCAAGCTCCACATCGTCTAGCATAAGCCTCGGAGCAGGAGGAACTGCTCTGTCCCACCTCTCCCCAACACTCCTCAGTGAGGTGGACGTCACTGCTGAACAGGACGAGAAGGTCAAAACTCTCATTGAGTTCATCACCTCAAGGTGAGAAAACTCTGTTCTATTCTAAGGAGTATTTTCCAAAACATGCATTCTCGCTTCTGGTGCCTTTTACTTGTACTAGCACATCTACTTGTGTTCAGCAAACTTTTCCTCATAAATAGCCCCCATGTTCTTATTATAAATCAGTTTGAATCAAATAAATGTGACCATGTTATTCATTGTGTCCAATCATTTGCTTTCATGCTTCCAGCAGTCTCTGAGATGACTGGGTATTTTTACCATGCATGGGTTTGATTTTTGGGATGGGTGTCATAGTGGCTCATTTTGCCTGGTGTGATAAAGTCAACTAATGTTTTGAGGTGCAGTTTAATTTCACAGCTTTAAGAAATCCTCCTGCCTGATGTGTGTTTTCTGTTGCCTTGTAGAAAACGGGGTCCACTTTGGAACCATGAAGATGTGTCGCCCAAGAACCCCAACATTAAGAGCGCCGACCAGCTAAGTGCTTTTGTCAGACACGTAGTGGCTGTCTTCAAACTTTCCCAGTCAGGTATGTGTAATTGAGAACTTCTTGTTGCCTCATGTAACTAATTACAGTTTGGTATATGGATTTTATATTTTATTGATTTGGATAACTATCTACCTGTGTGCTTGTGCATACCTTCAGGTTTCCAGCTGGAGTCGCTGCTGAGTGACGTAGCCCTGCAGACAGCTCTGTCTTGCTCCTCTCGTCACTACGCTGGACGCTCGTTCCAGATTTTCAGGGCGCTCAAGCAGCCTCTGACTCCGGCCTTACTGTCTGACATCCTGTCTCGGCTGGTAGAGACTGTAGGAGACCCAGGAGAGGAGGCTCAGGTCAGAATGTAAAACAGCTTCAACTGTGATCTGATTTAATGCTGCACACAAACAAAATCAGTCTGTGGGCAGCAAAGCACAGTGAAAAGAACTGGAGCTTAGCAGCCTGTCGCCTGCAGCTCTTTATCTAACAGCTCCATCTAGCTGCCTCTTATTAGCTCACAGAAAAACACACTGCATTATTTGTGACTGCTTCATAATAAATGTAAACTTGTGTTGTGAAAGTTAAATGCATTAGCAGCATTTTACTGAGAATGATGAAAGCATCATTAACTTCACTCTGAGTAAATTTAGCAATATTGCAATCCTTCTATCAAATGGCCCTAGTTAGTCACTATTGTGACCCTTTGGTGGGGGGGACTTAACAGACATTTATTCAAATAAATGTTGAAATTATCACTTTAGAGATTCAGATATTAGACAGGTATACAACTTACTGGTGTCTATAGTTATTATTTATCCTCTGACAGACTGACCTTGTGTTTTTTCTCCTCAGGGTTTTGTCATTGAACTTCTCCTAACGCTGGAGTCAGGCATTGACACGCTAGCAGACACAGTGAAAAACTATGATCTCCTCACTGCCTTAGCACAGTAAGTTCTCCTACTGATGATTTCTTGATTTCACTAAATGCAACTCTCCCGTACTTCGATAACACACTACCTCACATGCCTGACAAACTGATTGGTGGTTTTATTTAAAGGACCTCATCCCGTGATCACCTTTTGGGGCCCAAGTTTGCTGCCAACAGGAAAAGCACCGGCCAGCTGAACATGAACAGCAGCGGTCTGTTGCATCATGTCCACACTCGCAGCAACTCTCTGCGTGCCAGCCTGATGGGTGAACGAAAAGGCGACAGACGCAGGAGCAACACCCTCGATGTAGCTGATCGACTCGGTGGTAGCCACGGAAACCTGGCACGCACACGGAGCTTATCATCGCTAGGTGGGGGAGGGGGTCCAGGAGGGGATGGGGTCCCTCCAGTGGACCCTTCGAACCTGATGGCCACTGTGTTCTGGATCGCAGCCTCGCTGCTGGAGTCAGACTACGAGTTTGAGTACCTGCTGGCCCTGCGGCTGCTGAACAAGCTGCTGGGTCAGCTGCCTCTGGATCGCGCAGACAGCAGAGAACGTCTGGAGAAAGTTCAGACCAAGCTGAAGTGGTACAGCTTCCCTGGCCTGCTGCAGCTCTTCCTCAAAGGCTTCACCTCTGCTTCTACTCAGGAGCTCACCATTCACCTGCTGAGCAAGCTCATCAGTGTCTCCAGACATACACTGATAGACCCTTCACAAGTGGCAGGTCGGTGGGGAGAACTGAAAATGTGCCTTTATTAGTATCTTTTTTTAACAATTAGTTTATATATTTTTAAACATGTTTACTTTTATTGAAAATATCTTTATTCACTTTACTTTACTTTATTGATCTGAAAAAGCACTAAAAACAGTTCTCTGACATACAACATTTGACTTTTCTGTCATCACTTCTATGATATCATTAATTGCTCTGGACCCTTTTTTCTAATTCTGTGTCTCTTTTGTCCGCTTTCTTCGTGGTGCATGTCCGCAGGTTTTCCTTTGAATATCCTGTGCCTCCTACCACATCTCATCCAGCACTTTGACAGCCCCACTCCTTTCTGCAAGGAGACAGCTGATAAGATAGCCAAGGTGTGTGCGGATGAGAAGTCAGCCACGCTCTCTAATCTGGCCCACATGATGAGCCTTTACAGCACGCACAGCTATTCCCGCGACTGCACCAACTGGATTAACGTGGTCTGTCGCTACCTCCACGATGCCTTCGCCGAAATAACCTTGAACCTGGTGACTTACTTGGCTGAGGTACGCAAGCTGAAGATCACACTTGTTGCTGCTCATCGCATGTGGTCAGATTAAACCAGTAATTTGTGCATCTCTTCCTTCTCAGTTGCTGGAGAAAGGTCTTCCCAGTATGCAGCAGTCATTGTTGCAGATCATCTACAGCCTGCTGAGTCATATCGACCTATCAGCGGCCCCCGTTAAACAGTTCAACCTGGAGATCATGAAGATCATTGGCAAATATGTTCAGGTGAGCTTTTACTACATTTACTACTTTCATATATGTTGTCAGTTGTTCCTATATCTTGTCTGCCTAAAGATTTAATAGGTAAGTACAATTATTTTCCTGTTAAATATGTGTTTTTCTTTTTATTTGTTTACATTATTTATTACATAATTTTCTGCAACTGGCAGTGCCAGGAATCAAACCCTTGGTATCTGCAGTGGCAGGTGAGGACTTCACTCATGTTTGTCATATGTTTAACAGTAGTTGTGTGTTTTTACTGAGTTCAGCCTATTTTTACATGCAGCCTGATGTTTGCGGAAACTGGAATAATCTCTCCTACAAACACACTCGCACATTTAAGAGCAAAAAAGAATAACATGTCTTACTAGGTCATTACTGAGGCCTTTTTGATGCAGCTCTTTATGGGAGCCTTTTACCAGGCCTGACCGAGGGCACTATATGCTTCTCACTCACAACTGCATCTGACAGCTGTTATAACATAATTGCCTCAGGCCAATTCTGTACTGGCTTACTACCAGTGCTGCTATTTGTAGAGGCATTGTGTTTGTGCGTATGCAGTATTCCCCTGCATGTCCACTGTGGGTTGTATTTGTTTGGCATCCTTTAAAAGTTCCCCGACATTAACTCAGGCCATCCTTTGCAGAATATGGTGCAAAATACAAATGGCTTTAGAGATTGAGTCTATGGTTGCTGTGGGAGGGGAACGGATTAGCTTTCTAAGGGAAAATGAGTCCAGTTCGCATTCATGCATTCTTAAGAAACACCCACACAGCCTGATATTTCATAATGGACTCGTTTTCTTTTCTGTGTTTGTGCAGAGCCCGCACTGGAAGGAGGCCCAAAACATCCTGAAGTTGGTTGTGTCTCGCTCAGCCAGCCTTGTTGTTCCAGACGATGTGCAGCGCTCGTACAGCACAGAATCATGCGGCTCTCCAGAAATTGCGTTCACGCGCATATTTAACAATTCCTCGAAGGAGCTGCCTGGCAAAACTCTGGATTTCCACTTTGACATCTCAGAGGTCAGTGTCCTTCCACTTCAGTACACTTCAGTGTTGTCACTTCCACAGGAAATGCTCTGTAGTATTTATTGCTAACTAGCATTTGTTGACCCCATAGACGCCCATCATAGGGCATAAATATGGTGACCAGCGGACAGCAGCAGGTCGCAATGGAAAGCCTCAGGTGATTGCTGTAACCAGGAGTACTTCCTCCACATCTTCTGGCTCAAACTCCAATGGTCTGGTGCCAGTAAGCTGGAAGAGGCCCCAACTCTCACAGGTACCTAAACAGACAACATCCAAGACCATTTACTAGTTCAATTTTAGAGGTCGCAGTAGCTTGGTTTTTGACCAAATATAGTGCAACTTCTAAAGCATCAGTCTGCAGGCCAAGAATACTCTGCTAAAGGATCACTTTTTCCAAAAATGACAGGAGGCCAAACACCAGTTAAAACACATTAATGATGTTAATCAGATAAATTGAATAAACACTACTACTTTACAGATAACAGTAACTGCATTGCCTCAGTGCTGCTTGAGATTCTTGTGATTTGTTTGAAGAAATTCAAGTCAGAGCCTTTTTTTTCCCCTCACAGCAGGATGATAATCGGTGCACTCAGACTTTTCTCCAGCACTGACGCAGCACTGTGGAGATAGAGCTGGCTGTGTGAGACTAAACACTCTGAGACAAGCTTTCTCATCATGTTTATGTGTTCGTGTTGCAGAGAAGAACCAGAGAGAGGCTGATGAATGTCCTGTCTTTGTGTGGCCCAGAGTCTGGCATTCCCAAAAATCCATCTGTAAGACTCCTCTCCTACTCTAAAGCCTCAGACAAGGTCTCTGTAAATTCACTGTTGAGAATTCTGCTGTCGTCACTATTTCCTCTTTTTGGCATGATTGTTTCTTTTCCTGTTTGAATAGTAATTTTATGGACAAGCAAAAGGTTTTTACTGTTTAAGGAGAAAGAATCACTTTCTTCCTACACAGGTGGTCTTCTCATCCAATGAGGATCTGGACTCTGCAGACCAGCAGACCAGTCTTATACCCACAGTAGAGGAGGTGGTCAGAGAGGAGGAGGTGCAGGGAGAAGATACAGGCAGTGAGCAGCAGTTTGGCGTCTTCAAGGACTTTGACTTCTTAGATGTGGAGTTGGAGGATGCCGAGGTGAGATTTGAATTTGACACACACACACACACACACACACACAACAATGAGGCTGGTTTGTATGGATCAGATTGTCTAGTGGGTTGACAGTAGAATGTAACATAAATTGCATTAAATCATCATTACAAGGTCACCATTTTCAAATTCACTTAAATGAATGGCGTGCAGGGACACTGATGCAAGTACATCTTATGCATATGCATGCACACACACACACACACACACACACAATACGGTAAACACACAAATTCACCTTCTCTCAATCGCTTAAAAACTCAGTTCAGGGACTTTTCATAACTTACTCTTGAATCATACTATATCTAGTTTTGTTGTTCCATATTAACATGAATGTTTTGTTTGTCCAACTTGTGTCATATTTGTCCTGACTGCTGCAGTAGAAACATTTCTGTGTTTTGTAACTGTCTGAAGTCTACTAACACACATATTCCTTCTCTTCTCTTGCCACAAGGAGTTGCAGGTAAGTCTGTGGGCTAGAAAGTTTTGTAAAAGTGCTGTTCTCTGCAGTGGCCTGGTGTCTCTCTGTGTGGTCACAAAGTGCTGTATTTCTCTTTGATTTCAAATTCAAATTATACTGTGGTTGTGAGCCCTTTACGTCTATAGTTGTAGATCATTGCATCAATCACCACCCCAAAATAAAAGAAATCCTCTCACTCGTGCATTTATGTGCTCTTGTTTATTTTTTTTCTTAAGTTGTGGAATGTTTTTGTCTCGTGTTTTGTTTCCTTGTTTTGTAAAATCTTCGTTCATATAGTTTGCACTGAGTCTCACTGCTGTTGTCTTGGCTGTCCTGCAGGGGGAGAGCATGGACAACTTCAACTGGGGGGTGCGCCGTCGCTCCCTGGAGAGCATGGACAAAGGGGACACGCCGTCTTTGCAGGAGTGCCAGTACACAGGCAGCACGCCAAGCCTCAACCTCACCAACCACGAGGACACGGACGAGTCGTCTGAGGAGGAGGTACTGAGCGCTAGCCAGATTCTCACCCGCTCTGGCCTTGTAAGTCTCACTCTAATCAGGGTCCTCCAACCCACCACGCTCCTCACACAGCCCCCGCTGGCATGGTGTGCGTGTGTGTGTGTGCGCGTACTGAGCTGGACCTGCTGCCAGTGTGGACAGGGGCTTAGATGCTTGCTTCTTCGCTGGTGGTAGATTCCCCCTTCAATCTGCAGCTCAGTCCCTCTACCTCTGACTGCTAAATTAATGCTATTGTCCCTTCTCATATATATTTTTTTTTTCCTGTGTGGTAAGTATAGTTTAGGAAAATTCAAATAAATTGGTTCAGTACACATTAACTGAAGGTAAATTATTGATAATCAACAGCTTTATTAAAATGAATAAAAATCATGTTCATATTAAAAATAACAGCATGTTCCTTTGCATTATTTAACAGTGAGGCTGCTTTTCTTGAACTCCTCTTTCCTTTTTTTGCTTTGCAAGCAAGATCTTAATTCCACTGATGCCATTAATATTAGTGCTTAACCTGAGTATAATGGGGATGTTTTCTTTCTCTCTTCTTCTGCTCTTCTTGATCTTGGTAGTGCACGGTGAGAGAATGAGCTTTTGCCTCTCGTAGATATTTGCCCCCAAAAAATGTTTGTTGTCATCCAGTATTACCCAGTACCACTAGAAAACAGAGCATGCAGCATTTATGTGTGTGCGTAAACAGAACTGTGAAAGAATTCAGTGTAACAATTAATTAATACTATTGGTGTTGGCATGATGTAAGTTTTTGCCTGAAGCCTTTTTTAAGTGCTTAATGAGTTGGACAGAAGACTAAAATGACTAAATGTGCTCTGCTCGACAGAAACATGTAATGTATCACTAGTAAAAAAAACAAGTTATTATTGTTAAAACCCTTCAAACCAGCAAAAAGCAGCAATGAATTAGTGAATTTAAAATTGCCGTAACTGCAGGATAACAGTCATAACTTTACTTAATAATGTGACCTTATTGTATATCAACCTTTCAAAGCCATTTGTAAAAGTTTTTTTAACCCCGGTGTGAAGACATGTAAGCCACAGCTCTTGGTGAACCTTTAATAAAGATTTAGTTAAAAAAACAGGTCATTTGTAATGCAATTCGATTGTGTTCACACTGTGTCTCTACAGAGAAGTTACCGGTTCTTGCATGTGTTTCTTCTCCAGCTTAACAGTGACTCTGCTACTGACGATACAGCATCCAACCATGTGGACTCCTTGCAGCAATCCCAGGAATCATCCAACAGCGCTCTGACCGAGGAGGCAACTGTGCTGCCCTCAGTGCCCTCCCTCCCCCGACTGGATAGCCCCATGTTGGAGATGGCCCACTCAGACAGCACCAGCAGCCAGCTGCCTGAGGTGCGATCAATCGGGAGCAGCAATAAACTTTGGTGCTCGGGTGCTTTCTAGCTCGCCTTTATTTTTCTGTTCAACCTTTATCTGCTTTTGCTTTGCTTCTTGGCTTGTCTGTCATTGAGTCAAAGGATCAGAGACATTTAGGGAGTTTTGAATCGGGAACAAATGCTGGTTCTCTAATCTGTCAAGTAAAGACATTTTGTGCTGCTTTAGCTGCTTCTGACTGTCTCCAGCAGAATTCGCCTCGTTGCTTTGCTTTGGTTGTG
This sequence comes from Acanthurus leucopareius, assembly GCA_029814765.1. Taxonomy (NCBI): domain Eukaryota; kingdom Metazoa; phylum Chordata; class Actinopteri; order Acanthuriformes; family Acanthuridae; genus Acanthurus; species Acanthurus leucopareius. Next base: position 8,085,889 of record JAQMCX010000046.1, read on the forward strand.
GGTGCTTAAGGCTGGTCTTTGCTCCTTTTTTTGCTGGTGTATGTGGTAAAAAGCTATGTGGTGGTGCTTACTTGCTTGCTTGCGCGTTGGGGCTTGCTTCTTTGTGTGATTTGGGGAGAGATGGAAACACAAGCTCACCTCAGGTTAGCTATTACTGCTCATCTCCAATAACACAGCAACTGACCATTCCAACTAAAACCTCCATTAAAAACATGTGAAATGGACACCAGCTCCTTTGTCCTCGATGGAAGCATGTGTGAGTATAAGTCCAATACAAGTGATGTGTTAACTTAAAAAATGCAGTTAAGTGAAATCCAGTGGCTCTGTGGCCAGTTAAACTCATTCATTTTGCTACCACATTAACATCCTGTAGCCTTTCTTGTGATAACAAGCTTTGCCGTCTACTGCTACTGACATTTATACTAACTGCACTGAATAAATTGTTTTGTCCTGTTTTGTATTTGCACTTACAATATGGGGGATTTTGCAGAATTGAAACCAAATGGCCTGATGTTTAACCTTCAAATTAGGCATATAGAAGAGTCTTGGCTCATATATATTTATTATATTCAGGTGTCCCCCCCCTCTCAGTGACGCACAACGGAATGTAACTTTCTAGGAACTGGATTTAGCCAATGGTCTCAATATCATCCCAAGGACATCTCCCCCATCACAGCCCCAGCTCTTAGTGTAATGAGCCCAAGATAAAACCATCAATACTCTTACTCATTCCCTCCAGGATGGCCACGACCACTTCTAAAAGCTTTTTGTAATATAGCTGCTGTCTCTGTGATGTACTGGCTGCCTGCCACACTAGGCATTCCCAATCCATTAGACTTTTAAATTAAAAAAAAAAAAACAAGAACAGAGGGAAAAAAACAAGTGCTTTTAATTAGGGCCTCGTCTTTTTTTACTGTATCCCTCCTCCATGTACATATCACATCAACATGGTTACTTAACTTATGGAATTAAACCGGAGTTTCCGGTGTCTGAGTCAGACACTGTAGCTGTTGTTTTGAGCTAATGTAATCAATAAGAATCTGTTCAGTTGGGATTATAAAACTGAAGCCTCACTCAGGATGTGTGTTCCCACTGTTGATTACGGTGGTTTGGTGAATTTGTTATGTCGCTAATACAGTCCATCATTCATGTGCAGTGACAGAGTGCAGGTCATAAATCAGTCCATACTAATGTAACGGGCCTCAGAGCCTGTTTAGTACATCTCACTCATCTGCTGTCTCATGAGCTCTGGGTCTCCGTCGTTTTCATCACGATGCGTCTGTTTTATTATCAGCAACGCTGAGTTTTTTTAGTGGCGTTTAGGTGATATATTGATATTGGCTTCTGTTTATCGATTCTTTCTCTTTTCTTTAATTTCTCATGAGAGACATTAGATTATAGAGTGTCATAAAGAGCAGCCATGAAGGAAGTGAACACTGTAAAAAGTGCTGACTTAAAAGTCCCACTTGTATAATTGAAGCTAATATATATTCTTAAGTACAGGCTGTAGCAGCCTTAATTCAGCCTGTAAAGAGGTTCAGCACTGGATCTGTGCTCTCGAAATGATGTTAAGTGCCACTGTTGTCATGCCAACCACCCAATTTAAATGTTAAAAAGAAACCATTACAGTGTGTTTTTAGAGAGATCGTCCGACAGACTGCACCTGAGCGCCCCCTTCTGGCTTGTGTTACAGGATGCTGTTAGCATGACGGCAGCAGACGAGCTGAGCAGCAGCGTGAGCGAGGACACGGGGTTTTGCAGTGCACCCCCTCTGCCCTCTGACCCGCAGGAGCTGTGCGACCTCCCAGACTCACAATACCCTCAGGATGCTCAGGAACCCCAGGAGACCCAGGACCCTCAGGAAGACCTGGACCCGGCCCCCCCTCCCCCGCCGGCCATAGACACTCCGCCGGGGTCCCTCTGTGAGGAGGAACCCCAGACGGTCCTGCCTCTGTCTCTGCCCCTGCCCATGCCACCGGAGACAAAACCGGATCCAGATCCAGACCCCGACAGCACCTGTGGCTCTGTTTGGGAGGAGGACGTGACACAGGCTCTGAAGGAGCTGGATGAGCGCTGCGAGGAGGAGGAGGCCGACTTCTCTGGCATGTCCAGGTAAGTCCAGTGGATTGTTTCAGATCATAAAACACCATGTTAAGATTTCCCTCCTCATCAGTTATCTGTATAAATTATTATTAAATCTGAAACCTAAATGAGTCATTAGTACTGGTCTCTAAATTTTTAAAAATACTTTTAGATCTACCAAACACTGTTAGACCCTTTGGATCGTTATTCAATGACTGAAATGAATTCAATGAAGAACTAAATTTTGCTGCTGTCAACAGGAAATCAAGTTTTGCATGAATAAACTTTGAACGAGAAGCGAAACTGAAGAAGAACCCTTATGGCGCCATTAACTTCAAAAGCAGTAGTGCCACATTACACAGCATAGGCTATGTCATGAGTTAACTTTCATCTTTTAATTTAAAGCATTTTGAGATACAACAAGACCTGTCAACTCAGCTCAGCAGGTTTTTGATTGGTTGTGACTGATTGATTGATCACATGGTATGTTTGCATTATAGTCATTCATCAGAGTAGCATGTTGTATTTTTTCAAGGTGACGCCACCTCTGTTGAGTGTTGTGACTGTTGATTTAAGAAAGGTATGCATATAGTACAGCAAAGCCTTTATTTATTAATATTTGATTTAAGATTCAAGCTTTTGTATGTGATTTTTTTTATTAAAAACTGAGGAGCGGGCCGCCGTTTAGCTCAATCGGGAGCGCGGGCGGCCCATGTACGGCAGGCTTAGTCCTCCACGCAGCGGTCGTGAGTTCGACTCTGGCTCCGACCATTTGCTGCATGTCTCTCCCCTCTCTCTCTCCTTGTTTCCTGTCCGATATCTCAGCTGTCCTATCAATAAAGGTGTAAAA
>JAQMCX010000046.1:8088920-8104367 GCA_029814765.1 Acanthurus leucopareius
TGCTGCATGTCTCTCCCCTCTCTCTCTCCTTGTTTCCTGTCCGATATCTCAGCTGTCCTATCAATAAAGGTGTAAAAGCCCGAAAAAATATATTAAAAAAAAAACAAAAAAAAAAACTGAGGAGCTTGAATATGTACTGATTACAGTATGAAGTAAACTAGCTTCTTTGAGACGGAGACTTGAGATGGTATGATGGGTGATTTCTTCCTTGGCCTGGCTCCTATGTGGGCTGGAATTATGAAGGGGGGCCAGGATAGGCTGGATCCAATCCACACTTCAAGGTGGGCCAATTCTGGCTGGAGGACGCTTGTTAAGTCAGGGCTGTTAAACTATATGGAGGCCATATGAAGAACCAATGCTGAATGCACACATAAACACACACAGTCACTCATTTAGCCTCTTATTAGCATACATCACCACACTTAGGGTCTGAGTGAGGTACTCTGAGTGATTGTCTGAACACAGACGGACGCCATGAACCAGTCCAGTGTTTTTGTACAAATCAGGATTTACTGTATGTGGGAGAGAAAAAGATAAAAACAACTCAATAACATTTTAACTCTGCAAGGTTGGGAGCTGGCTCTGTTTTTGCAGAAGTGTGTGTGTGTATCTGTGTGTGTGTGTGTGTGTGTGTGTGTGTGGTGTGTGTGTGGTGTGTGTGTGGTGTGTGTATGTGTGTATGTGTGTGTGTGTGTGTCTGTGTGTATGTGTGTGTAGAAGCCCAGCTCATAGAGCTCTCTGCAGTCCTGTGTGGGATGGGAGTGCAGTGCGCTAGTGCTGTTAGCAGTTGCAGCAAAGCCGATCTGCAGACAAGGGGGAGAGAGTAAGGGGGAAGAGAGAGGAGAAGCGGTAGTTGGGGGTGAGAATGAGGACAGAGACTGTGTCCGCTTCAGCGCTTGGCAGCGCTGGCTTTAGATACTTATATTCTGTCTGCTTCTTCAGGCTGTTTGGTCCTACAGGCCTGTGAGTATCAGTGTGTGTGTGTTGATATGTGGGAGGGAGAGAGAGAGATGTTTGCATGATGCTAAAATGCTAATAGCTTATATGTTGTTATTATGCTGGAGCACTGCAGTAGATTGGAGCTCTCAGTATACTGCAGTAAAATCTGCAGTGAGGGAGGCAGAGATACAGTGATGCGAGGTTGTTTACTTGCAGTGAGTGAGGATTAGCATGTGTGTGTGTTTACATTTGTCCTTCAGTAAAGACTGAGGGGAGTGTTGAACATGTCGGATTGTAGCTTATTGGCCCCCGTGTGTGTGTTTCAGTCAAGATGAAGGTGACGCAGACTGCTTCCCAGAGATTCAGGCCTCTCCGCCCCCTTCGCCCTTCCTCTCTGCTATCCTGGCAGCATTCCAGCCTGTTGCCTATGACAATGAGGAAGATGCTTGGCGTTGCCATGTCAACCAGATGTTGTCAGATACAGATGGCTCCTCTGCTGTTTACACGTTCCACGTGTTCTCCCGACTCTTTCAGGTAATTTACTTCTATATGCTTTACATTGGACACTTTTGCTTTTCTGGTTGGACGAGCTTCATTATGTTTGTTGTATCTACAGTCTTGTTCATTGGAAAGCATTTTGGATTTTTTTTTTTTTTTGGTCTCTTTCTTAATTCTACATCCTTGTTTTTTACAGAACATTCAGAGGAAATTTGGCTCCATTACACATGCATCTGTTCGCTTTCTCGGGGAAAGGCTCCAGCGAATGGGAAATCAGTTCCTCAGCTCCCTGGAGGTCATGACGTGTCGCTCGCAGTGCCCCACTGTGCTGCTGGATGCTGAGACGGTGAGGCTGATCTGCATGGTTGTCTGCAATAATTTAACAAATAGAGCGAAGACGTACCGATACAGTTGCAGTAACTTGTGCTGATTATTTTGCAGAAAAAGAGCTGCATGTTATGTATATTCCTGAATGTGTATGTGTGTCCTGCTGTAGATATTTTTGTGTCCTGTACTGTGTATGTTTCGGCTGGTGTTGTGGGTTAATGTATGTGGTGTCCTGTCTTGCTGTTGTAGCTGGTCTCTTGTGGACTGTTGGAGACTCTGAAGTTTAGTGTGCTGGAGTTGCAGGAACACCTGGACACCTACAACGCCAAGAGAGAAGCAGCAGAGCTTGTAAGTCATCACTTATCTCCCACACTCACCAAATCTGCTGTTCCATTCTTTATGAACCCTCCTTCAGGACACGTTGCCTCACATCACCTCTGAGTCTAAAGGCTGCCACAATGGCAATACAAATCGCTGTGTCAAAACAGGATATGTGTTTTGTCTCATAGAGAGAGATAGACTCAGGAAGGGAGTGTAAATTGCCATCTCTCCTTATGCCGCTGCACCATGGAAGTCCAAGAGGACATAGATACAAATAGCTGATGCTGTACAAGATAAGCCCCCAGTCTGTCTCATCAGCGCTGAGTATGAGTAGATTTAGCTGCCGTTAGTGTCTGCATCACTACTGACATCCCCTACTGAGGGGATAAAAATAACCCTCAGCCCTCCTAAATCAGTTATAGAAGGCCAGGCAGGAGAAGCTGTGAGTGGAAGAGGGGAGGAACGAAGGGGGAGGGGAATGAAGAGATGAGATTGCAGTGGGTTCTGGGATGCAGGGGCGCTAATTGAATGAGACGGCAATGGTCCCTTGAGGGCTAGATACTATCCCGTGCTCTGGAACAGGACTTTAATTCGCTAAAGCACAACACACTTATTAAATCTGCTCCTCAATCAACCTTTATTTTATGTGCACACAAATATAAATGCAGATGTACGAGGGAGGAAAAAAGCTTTTGTACTGTCTCTGTTAACAATCTTCCTCTTCCCTCCTTAACCCTGATTTTTTTTTCTCTCCTGTCTTGTTCATGACCAACTCCCACCCTTCTAAACCTGTAGTGGCTGGAAAACTGCAGGAAAACGTTTGGGGACAAAGACAGCAGCCAACGACCCAACACTCATGCACAGGTAGGAATGAACTCTAGCTTGTTTGATGGCTGGGAGTTTTAAATTTAATTTGTGTTGATCAATGTGACTTGTAGGAATCCGTTAGGAAAATCATAAAAGGCTGAATGGATGATTTATTTTTTTTTTAAGTTATTTGAGGTGTCTGTTTTAAAGAGTCAGGGTCCAACTGAACTGAATTGAAATTGCATATTCTCTGTTTGCTACAACTTCTGTTCTTCTTTCTGAAACTTTCTAAAATCTGAAACCAAGAGGGAGAGTTATATTTTATGTTTTTTATTGATAAAACCTCCTAGTTTTGCATTTATTTGTCATCAAAAGCAATAGATATCAGTCTAGATACATAGATGAGAATCATGTTTCCATACAGCCAATTGAATGGCTTTATTTTAAACCATATTTACATAAAAGTGGTAATGTCAGCATTCTCTCACAGGCAGAGGATATGTTCACATTAAGCCAGACAGCAGCTACACACCAGAATTTACTCAAGTCTCCTCTTCTTACTTACAAACACGAGCACTTCTTGGCCTGAAGACATTTTGACTTGGTCCGAGCTGCTTGCACTGCTCTGTTGACGTCACGCTCATAGTTTCCCTCTGTTTTCCGCCCACAGAAATGCTGTCTAAGGTTAAATTGTGCTGTTTTCAGCCACAAGGGCAACACATTCAGAACTCTGCACTGCTCTCTTCTTCCTTCTTCTATAGCCTCTGCCATATCCTTCTCTCTCTCTCATCACACATGCTGTTTTTCAGCCTCTCAGGGTAAAGTTTTCTGTTGAATGCTGAAGGGAACTTGTATGTGTTCGGGCACTGAGACCCCCTGACCCGTGTGAAAGGAAGATGACAAACCACCACTCTTTGCCTGTCAGGTCACTGTGTCTCTGCTGCCATGTTAAGCTCACTAATTCTTGGTCTTTCTCTCCTTCTGTTTTTGTTTTTTGTTTTTTTTTGTGTGTTTTTTTTTTTTGTGTGACCTGCTCACCTTCTTGCTTAGCAAATGGAAAATCTAGCAGTAAGTGGTTCTCATTATAGACTCTCAATAATCATGACATCTGGACCAAACACTGATCATCTCATCTCTCTGTCTCTGTTCATACCTGCGCTGTTGACAGCCACAGACCTGCTCTGCTACCATCCCCACCCACCTCTGTATCTCTGCCTCTGCCTTGATCGGCCATGTAACTCATATCCACCCCGATCGTTATTTATCCTCTATTGAAGTAAATGCTTCTTTCTGTTGCTCCATCCAGCCTGGATAATCAGTGTTTTAACTGCTTTGTGCTGCACACTGATGCTTTCTGCAGATAGATAAATTTATTTACGGTTTGTTTCCAGTGGAGAGTTACTGATTATTTTAAAAGGGGGCATCTGCGATGGTAGAGGATGGGCAGAGATTATCATGTTGTCAGACTACAATTACTTTCATTTTGCATGTGTATGGCTCCATTCCCATTTTCTGTTCAAATTATCATTTTCTCTCCCTCTGTGTTTTCCTGGATTAGGGTCTTAACCCTCTGAAATTACCCACCTCTTTGGGTCAATCATCTAGTCAGCCATATTGGTCACAGTGACCTGTAGAGAATGTCGCAGGAGGTGTTGACAGATAGTTTTCTAATTGAGATCTTAAAACTAATTCTAGTAGTGGTATTCACCTCTGGCCCACACCGGACGGCACTTTGCTCTAGGACATGTTAACCCTTTCATCTACTCCCATGTCTCTAACCCAGGATACCCATCTGTCTAATCATGTGATCATCAGAGTCATTTCCATTCAGGCCCGACTGTTTTGCTGGTACGTAACACTGCGTCTGTCTCTGTCTCTGCAGGAGCTGGAGTTGTGTCGCAGGCTCTATAAGTTGCACTTTCAGCTGCTGCTGCTCTTCCAGGCCTACTGTAAGCTCATCAGCAGGGTGGACACCATCAAGAGAGAGGCAGAGGTGAGAATGACACCACGCTGGATTTAAATGTCGACTGCTTCAAATAAGATTTGTTGTTTATGTTTTTTAATATACGTTAAAGTCCTGAAACATGTCTGAAATGCATTTTTTCGTTTAGTTAGTTTATGTTAGACTTAGAAAAGCACTGTGACACACTGGCATCTTAAATCTCTCCAATCTCCCTCAGCAGAGTCAGAAACAGACAAATTGCATTATATTACATCCTACATCATCCCTTATGAGCTCTGTTTTTATACAGACTGCTGTCTCAGTGACTTTCTTTCCATGATTGATTGTCATAGATTTTTACAGTCAGATGATACTGATCATAAAGCCTTTGTTGTCCTTTTAAACCACAGAATAGTTACAACAGCCTTTGCTGAACATAGATTTCAGTCCATATTTATTTGTGCTGCATCTTGGTAGAGCTATAATTAGATTAAAATAATTTAATTAAATAATTTCTCATATGATAGAGTAATGTAGTCAGCTTTTCCAGTTCATTTTTAAGAGGTTGATTTCACTGACCTCACAGGTATATTTTGCTCATGTATGCTGTGATTTGCAGCACTGTGATATCAGTGGTTTTCTGTCTCTGTTGTTAAGGTGACCAACATGTCTGAGGAACTGACTATCCTCGAGAGCTGTTTGAAGGAGGCAGAAACAGGAAATGATGTTCAGGAGGATGTGTGTATGTCAGACACTGCCCAGACCAACACAGAGACGGCAATCCAATCTCTGATTGAAACTCTGAGAGCCAGAGACTTCAGCTCCGCCATCACACAGGTCAAAGTCTTTAGGTAAGATGAACATTATTATTCTACAGCAGAGTTTTTGTGCTGATGTGAAGAAGCAATTAAACCAGCAGACTGAAAAATCTAATTAAGGGCAATTACAGACAATTAAAACAATCTAATTGCAATTTCATTAAATTCTCATTAATATTGGTGCATTTACATTTGAATTGGACAGATATTAAACAATGTGCCTGGTCTGCTCAAACAGAACAAAAATGTTTCAATCAGAATTAAAAAATGAAAGAAGTCCATCCTCCAATAAGAAACTTTCTGAAGGATCCCAAATTTTGTCCTCACCTGCTATCTTCTCTTACCTGCAGGTCCTTGTGGCCCAACGACATCTTTGGCAATGAGACGGACAATGCAGTTCAGACCCTTCTGCACATCTACTTCCGTCACCAAACGTTGGGCCAGACGGGCTGCTTGGCGGTGGTGGGCCCCAGCAGGGACCTGTCTCAGGCCAGCACCCGCCTCATGGAGCTCAACCTGCAGATCCGTGAGGCTCTGAGTCAGGCTCAGGCCTGCCAGCCCCATGGCACCATGGTCAGCACTGGACTGTGAACCAGTGGTACTGCAGGCTGCAAGCCTGGACTAGACTGGACAAAAATCCCCCTCCCCTTGCTCTACACAGACCTCACCTCAGCTGTAGAGAGAGGGTAGAACAGTGAGGGGCTTCAGAGGAGGACAAGAGAGACTCCACCTATAAAGGGCTAAAGGATGTGTGGGAATAACTGTGACTCTTAAGATATATTATTACATGTATGAATGCTTAAAGCTAACATCTTTTCCCAGACTAAGCCAAGTTGCAAAATTCAGTTGCAATAAGTCATGTGGTGGTGTGCCTGGGAGAGAATGGGAGGACGCAGTGGGATGGTAACCTTTTTCTCCCCCCCCCCCCTTTTTTTTTTTGTTTTTGTTTTTGTTTGTTTGTTTTCTTTTTGCTGGATCTGACCTGGTTGGCCAATCATTGCGACCGGCAGCCTCCTTGTTGCCTGGGCTGGACGGAGGCATTGAAGCATGTTCAGACAGTCCAGAGGAGGTGTCGTTATGTGTGAGGACACGCTGTCAGAATTCATAAGCAAACAGAAAAATCTTGTTTAAAAAGGAGAGTTTTCAAAAGCATGCTTGAAAGGGAAAAGCACTGCAAGAATATTTTTTTGAGAAATGTATTTTTTATTAGAGCTAACATCCTAGGTTGTAAATGTTAGGATATTTAACATGTAATTGTAACCCTGTGGGAAACGTTTGCCTTCAGGGAGTGTAAAAAGAGAAATATATCTGTTTATTGATCTGCTTTGAGAGGAGAGTCCCCTTCAACGGGTCTTCACGCAAAACTCACTCTTTAACCAAATAAGTAGCTGCCTTTAGAGACTCTCGACTGTGTGATATATATTGGATATTCTGGTATACGCTCACACACCAATGCATATAATTGCACACAGGTGCAGACTGGCTACAACTCATTATGGAAACATAACTTATTTTACTCTGTATATATTTTAGAAAATGTATAGTGTAAAACCAGTATTTTTCCCTTGTACTTTTGTGTAATGCACTGTTCATCCGAATAGGATGTATGTATAAAGCTAATGTGATGAGAGAAAGCCAAGACCAGATTTGAGTCATTAATGATCCGCTTCACCTTCGTCATATAATCACACAAACTTCAAAACTTCCCAAAGGCTGCCTTGGTTGTTGTTGGTTGTGGTCTTGCAAAAGGAGGTCAGGGCTCATTTGGGGACAAGCCACCTGTCTGCCTTTGTGACGGTGTTAGCATGGGAGATCTGATGTAGCCTCCATCTCCTGTTGGACCACACCGATCCAGCCAAGTCATATGCATTCCTTCTCTCCACTGTGACCTTTTTTCGTTTAGCATGTGCACCCCAGCATAGGCGCCGCTTTTAAGCCTCATGAATGGGAGACTAAGGTTTGTGTTTGTCCGTGTAGTTTGATCACATTGCAAAGCAGCGCTAATCCTTGGCTGCATTTTGATCCTGTTTTCAGAGGGGAAACGGCTGTCATTGGAGCTGCTGTGCTTTCAGAATGGCCCTACTTGCTGCTGTGACTGCAGGACATGAACCGTTACCTGAACGCTTTCTGGAAAATCTTGTCATGGCACATTGTAACAGTCACTGTACTCATTCCTCAGCTCTTTTTTTTTTCCTGCTTGTCTGGTACATTTGAATGCTGTTCTTAATTATTTAATGAATATATTATTTACCTGGAAGATGTTTTAATGTAGAGGTGCATTATACATTTTTTCTTGTTCACTCACATACCAGCCTTCTCTGGATAAATAAACCTAATCATACAGTACAAGCTTGGTCTTATGTTTTAATAAGGCTATTGTTTTTACATGCTTATTGAATTATGGGATGATTTATTTATAAAAAAGTATTATAATAAGGGTTAGACTTCCTGATGCAGGTTTAATTTTGTATAAATCTCCAAGCATGTAGCAATAATTTAATTAATCTAATTTAATTCTGTTAGGTTAAGCAGGACTTGGACTTAAAGCACAGATAAGAAAGCAAGACTATTAAAACTTGCACTTGAGTGATCTGTGAAGCTCTTACCACAGGCAGGAGTCTTAGTTTCCTTTCCTCAATTTCCACCACTGACAAGACCTCAAAAGAGCAGTTCAAGTGAAAAGAATGCCACATTAAGGAGTGCGACTTAGCCTTTTATTACATTGTAAAGTGTGGTGCTTACCATTAATGTCATCAACACAAAACAGGCATGAAACTAAGATTTTAAACATCATATTTTGTATTTGCATAATATTGGCAAAGGATTGAAGATTCTCCCCACATGACATGTCTTGATGTAGCAAGGCAGAGTTCAGTTGAAAAGCCTCCTAGACGATGTATTTGAAGCTGAAAGTGCTCTCACAGGAGAGCCGCTTGCCTTTGCATCTGCCGCACAAGTCCTGTCTGTGGGGCCGCTTGGGGTCAACATGGCGTTGTGTTACTGCGCAGGAACAACGAGCTTTGTTGCATGTCTGGAAAGAAAAAATGAGCCTGAGTGTACTCATGATAAGTTAAGAGTAATTTTGAGTTAAAAAATGGCTTACATGACAAGTGATGTCCTCAACACGATATGGGTTGAAGTCCTTTTGGCATTTCCTACAGTACTGTTTGAAGTAAACCTAGAACACACATAGACTAATAAGGACAGGTTTACACCATGACCCGTTCAAATTACATGAAGTTTTATGCACTAATTTTACAGAACGAGTTTATCCCCTTCCAGCAGAAAAGGATTCAGAATGGAATACTTTACACTCAGTAGGCATGGAAAAATAATGATTTAATGCAATGGTTGTCCAAATTTCAGATTAAGTAGTTAACTATTTCAAATTGCCTACCCTTAATTTATTGTAACTTTTGGCATATTACTCTTAGGATATTAGTTTTACCTTACAAAAATAATAATAGAATGCTCACCTTGTTGGTGCCCTGAACACACCAAACGTAGGCACTCTCCCATCGCAGATTGCAATCTCTGCAGTGATAATATCCGTACTTCTGTTCCAGAAACTGATGAAAAAAAAGGCAGGTCAGTATTGAGTCTGCTCACTCTCTTTCACAAAGATTTAACCACTCTGAAAAATTTAAATTCAGTCAATCTCTACTGTTTTGCAGTCAGTAACTTCAGCTTGGACAGTCTTTAGAGCTCAAGCTTGCATATAATAGCCTGAAATTAACCATTTGATTATCAACATTGTCCTGATTAGCAACATAAGATGTAGCCCAGCCATCACCTTAAGTTCTCATTTAGGTGATTTTGCACAGTGAAATCAATTTGTTCAAATGCAGTTTTGTATACCACTGAGACTTGAATTTATTATGGACCAGGTGACATTTTTAGTGGTGAATAACTGACTAACATTATTTTAGGAAACAATCCAAAATTAGATTTATAATAGCATAAGTATTATCCTGTTGATGGATAGCTTTCTGTTGATGGAACTGGGCGACGCTAACTTCCGGTTTTGCGTACGCGTCATGCCTGCGGCGCTAAATTTTGACCGTTAAAATGTATTTTAATAACTTTCTTTGAGGGGACATATTTTACGTGTACGTTAGGTGGTTGGTTTTGTGCAGCTAAAGGATTTTTTAATCAACTATTTGTTTTATTTTTTCTGTAACTACTGCTTTAAAAAAAATATGGTATTAGCATACATTAGCTTAAAGGCTAGCTAGCGCACAAGTAATATTAGTACCTCAATGGTTAGTACACACGTTGGTTAATGAGCGTTGGAGGCTTTTTTAAATAGTTTAAGAGGCTGTTTAAGTTATTTTAACTAGTTCTTTCACACTGAAACAACAATGTTTAAATTCATTGCAAGTTAAGTCAGGTAACTTTCTGCCTGAGAACCGGATGTAACTCACCTGAAATCGTACACTCGCCCTGCCCTTTGACCCCTCTGTAGTTTGCTGCGCCTCCTCGCTCTTCACATGTGGTTTGGACCTGGGTTTCTTGCTCTTTTCTGGTAGTTTTGCGGTCTTTCCAGCATCACCAGCCTGGTCGTCCTGGCTCTTCCTCTCCTCGCCTTTCCCCGCGTGTCGAGGCGGGTCACCGGGTGGCTCCCCGGTCTGCGGCTCCTCGCAGGAGGATTTCTTAAAGCTATTGTTGTTCTCATCGACCAGGAAGGAGGTGACGCTTCTGTAGGCGATAGGTGAATACACAGCGAGGGTGCGGGGGTAACGCACCCCGCCGGCGGCCTTGGGGCTTCCACCGCTGCCGGGCGTCGCGGGCTCCTGCTTCCCCTTGCGCCGGATGTCCCGCTTCATGGCCAGCAGGGTCCGCGGGCCGATGGAGCACTGCACCGAGGCGTCCTTCTTCGGGTTCACCTGCACCGCCACATCTTTAGTGTTCGCCTTCCGGAGCCTCGGGGTGAGTTTGGGATTGATTTGAGATAAGATGGACTTCAGCTGGGCGCGCTGGTGGTTGTTGAAGGCCTCCGATGAGTCTCCATTGTGGGAGAGGTAACTTTTATATTTCCACCCCGCGTCCTTGGACCTGTGGTATCTGCCCGTGTACGGTTTGTAAGATGAATAGAAATAGCTGTCGACTTGCTCGTCACCATATGTTGCCATTTTGTTCAACCAACCAATGTTAGTAGGTGTAGCTATTTAAGTAGATTGGGCGACAGGAGCCCTCCATCAGGCCTAATTAAGGTCAGGTGTGGTTTCATTTTCCTTTTCTCGCCTCAAAAACAACAGACAGCTGACAAAGGTACAAGTTTCCTTGTTTATATACACGTTTTATTTTCATGATACGGTTAATAATATACACATAATGTACATTTTGTTCAGACTGTCATCTCTATGGTGCACAGACACTGGATTGGCACTGAAATTAATAACATGTCTTTTTAGCCTTTCTTATAGTCACGCAGTTTTAAAGCGCTGTCCCCTTGTGAAAGTACATGTAGTTTTGTTTTGATGGTATAATCTACAGAGTAACGTTACTTTCATAGATTTAAGTTAATTTAGCTGACGCTTTTAGGTGACACACAATGATTCAAAACAATAGGTCTTCGTAGTTTTTTCATCACCTATGAGACATGAGTTGAAAATGGTCAAATTTAATGACTCTTATGACATAAAGCATTTTTTTAGCACTGAGGTCAGTTCTCCTTTGTTTTTTCTTTATGAATGATAAATCCACTCACAGCTCTTATTATCCTCCCTTACATCAGATGTCGAGAGCCGATTTTTTTTTTTTTTTAAAGTTTGCACATTAAACAGGAGTTGGATCAGGAGGACAGGGGTCCAACATGATGGTGTTTGGGTCACTGACTGTCACAGCACCATAGGATGAGTCAAAGTCCTCGTCTTGAAACCTTTGATATGTTATATCTGTATCTTCGCCGTCCCCCATGTGGTCTGGTTTGTGCAGCACCTTCTTCCTGTACATCCTGTAGGCCAGGATGAAGATGCCGGCCTCGGCTGCTTGGAAAAGGGCGTACAGCAGAGGGAATATGTACATCCCTCCCATCAGCTGAGGAGGGAAGGCCAGCTTCAGGATGGCAGTGCACAGCTGCACATTCTGACATCCTGTCTCCAGAGAAACGGCCCTGCGGCAGTTCGGCGGCAGTTCAAAGAGGACAGCCAGGCCGTAGCCTGCAGCGTAGCCGCACATGGGCATGAGGACAGCTACCACATAGACAGAGGGTGGGATGGTGGACAGGAGGTCCGGCCCCAGCATCGCCACAGTGAGGATGAACAGCATCACAAGAGTGATCAGCAGAGACCACAGAGAGGCCTGGAAAGACACAAAAAGTTCAGGATGAGCGTGGTCTTTTGTACATGTGTCAGCATGGGTGCACCTCTGGTGTATCTACCACTTGTGAGAGGAATCTGTGCAGGCATCTTTCTGGCTCTTGCTGAGGCTTTTCCTACTATTTTAATGTCAAATGGAAAGTTTGCTACATTTCATAAGGATGTCCAGTCAGGTAAATGTGGTCAACAGAAGGAACAGTTTCTCATTGCCTGAGAAAGCTGAGTTCTCCTGCTTGTGAAACTGTGCCAGCACTACCTGTATGTATATAGATGCATTGCACATCAAGATCTGATGCCCACGGAGCAAGAGAAAAGAGAACAAGTGTTGTTTCAGAGCAGCTATCAATGCTGAAACAGACGGTTATTTTTCCTTATCACCAGTGAATTACATATCTAAAGAACAGATTTTACAGCAGAATGTAACATGCTCTCATGAGTTGCTGCCTCAGTAGTAAGCATTTACCACTGATTGGACATTCACATACCATGGGGTGAATTTACCCTTTGAAGAACTGAGGCTTTATTTGAGTAAAAGGTCTCAAGATGTCAAAATTGCATCTGGAGAGCAAAATTGATTATTGATTATTGATTTTTGCAGGACTGTGCTGTCAATCATGGCGTCTCTGCTGCCTATCCTTACTGTCTATCATAGCTGATGTGGCCCTCCTTCATGTGTGGCTTTTATCAGAAATGGAAGGGTGGAGCTCTTCCTGACACAGCGCCTCTGATGTCACTGTCCCTACGCTCAGCATCTTTGAAAGGCAGGGAAAATTACGCAGTGCGCTTTTACGCAAAGGTGTTCCTCAACCTACAGACTCTGGGTCTAACTGACTCAAAACTGAATTATTTAACTGATTCAACCAATCCATAAAGTAGAAAAGTAACTTTGAAAAAAAACTGTTTAAATACCTTTAAAACAATGTCGGCCACTCGCGTGTAGCGGT
Source organism: Acanthurus leucopareius (assembly GCA_029814765.1). Classification (NCBI taxonomy): domain Eukaryota; kingdom Metazoa; phylum Chordata; class Actinopteri; order Acanthuriformes; family Acanthuridae; genus Acanthurus; species Acanthurus leucopareius. Next base: position 8,101,837 of record JAQMCX010000046.1, read on the forward strand.
ACCTCAGCATAACTCCTAATCCAATGGGGATGAGAGTGCTGCACAGGGTCAGGATGATGGCCCCGAAGGGCATGAGGTTGACCACAGGTGTGTTTATCCAGGCGCGGCTGTAGATCCACAGACACAGCGGCATCAGCACGAGCGCCAGCAGAGTGGAAGATATGGTCATAATGATGCTGAGGAGAGGAGAGTACAGACGCACTGTTAGAGCACTGTGAGATGAATGAATAACAGCGTTGGATCATTTTAGATAAGTTTGACCAACATTTCTCATCTTTATCAGGGAAGCATGCCGAGCTAAAGTCATGCGTAAAGTAATTTAGTGCGCAATTAGAATAATACGCGCAAAAATAATTCAGCTTGGGAAGCCTTTTCACGCGTTTACTTGACAGCTGTCATGTTTTTTGATTAGTGCAGCATATCTACCTAAGATTCATCTCTCCGTGCACCAGCAGAGACATGATATTAGATAAGTTTCCGCCCGGGCAGCAGCCACAGAGGAGCACAGCCATTGCCGCCACATCATTCAGAGAGAAGGCTAAAGCCAAGAGAAAAGCCACCAAAGGCATGATAACAAACTGACACACCAGTGCCAGCAGCACCCCGATGGGTCTGCGGATATGTTCTCCGAGCTGACTAACGTCCACCGTGCAGCCCAGCCCCAGCATGGTGAAGCAAAGAACAAGTCCCACAAATACATTGATTCCGTGACTGAGCGGGGAATCCCAGAAAGCAGGCATCAGGTGAGTGGGTTCCGTGGGAGAAGCGGCCATGAACTCAACCCCAGCGGCAGTCCTGAATCTGCTGCCCTCGGGGAAGATGGCACCCCTGGCCACTAATCCATCCATGACTTTGACCTCCGGAAAATCCACACCTTGCTTCAAAGAAGTGTCCGATATAAAAAAGTCCATCAAGCCGGCATTTCGTGCGTCGTCACCCAACAGGCTGGAGTTCTCCATGGCGCAACAGGAGGGCAGAGGCTCGCCTCGGTGCTCGTGCGTAAAAATGATTCCCCTAGTGGCGCAGTGACACTTAATGAGAAAGTGCGGAGGATCCAGTGGTCGGAGGATGTGATGGTGCCATGGCACTGATAGTCTTAAAGCGACTCACTGAGTCAGACTGGTGCCACGGATTGGCTCCCCAATAGACGCACATAGCCTGAGGGAGTCTGCACACGGTCTTCAGCGTCAGTGAGCGCGGATGGGCCAATCAATAACGCCCAGGCTGCCCTTTTATACCGCGCTCCTCTCCGCGTAACGGGAAAGGTCCCTAAGATATCAGTTCGGTTATTACATATTGACAGTTTTTCCATTTAGGAAATTACATCTGGTCCAGCGGAGGCTGTTCAGTCTAATATTTTCTGTAGAATTATGAAGGCGACCATTTAGACGGACGGAAAATGAAGCTGTACTGAAGACAGCTGTTTGTCGCGGTTGAGTAAGCACAGCGCACATGAATGAAAAGTGTGCTGATCTTTATACTCGTGCAGCAAACTGTGAAAATCTGCCTGCTCGTTTCTTTTGTTGGAGCCGCTGTTTCTTTCACGAAGTGTGCGCATTACGCGCTAGCCATCCTCTTGAACTGTACTGCGCGCAGGTCTCATGTTTAGTTTGCATGATTATTTTTAGCTTTTGTGAGTTATTATTTCTCAAAAGAGTCCAGCCTGATTAATATGAAGCTGACAGCATGAGATCAACTAAATCAGTCAATCAGAGCTGCAGATCACCACTGATTTAGCCAATCTGAACAAGATGATTTAAAGAGAAGAAGCTTAAGCATGAACAGGAAGGTGAAGCTTTTGAAAATGCTGTTGATGTGCTGACCTCTAAGTATATTGTTGTTGATCCTGATTAGCCTCGTTACTTTAAATGATTGGGTCGTTTTTATTTATATGTAATATTCTCTTATCTTAAGACAGCCACAATGTTAAAATTACAATATATCTCTCATTAAGGTGAAGGAAATTTTTCAGGTTTCAACAAATTCAGTGACTTAAAACAAAGAGTAAATATGATATTAAGGTACTTGACAGCCTGCAGTTGACCCTTCGATGCAGAACTGATCAATACAGGCAACAGTTCTGTGTCTTAAAAAACATGCACATATTCATATCTCCAGCCTACAAGCGCAGATTGTAAAGCCCCCCACACTGAAAAGAAAATTAACATTTTATCATATTTAACTCCAAACAGCATTTTAATAAACTATTGTGAATTTTTTATGTCACTTTTTACCAAATTTAGAGCAATATTTATGAACTTTGACACATTTATTGTCTTGCCAGCATAAGTATTCGTAAAATATTGTTTTAGGCTCTATGAATATTGGCTCACCACATTAATGCGTCATAATCAATACAGCATCACCTCACTTTGGTTAATGAATCTTATTTGGGGTTTTACTTCACCATATTGACTATGTCTGTGTCTCTGCAGCTCTGTATCGTCCACATTAAACCCCGGTAACACACACACACACACACACACACACACACACACACACCAACACACACACACACACACATCAACAAA
>JAQMCX010000046.1:8104467-8134143 GCA_029814765.1 Acanthurus leucopareius
ACTCTCTCCCTACCCCACTCTCTTCCGATCTGACACACACAAACACACACACACACACACACACACACACACACACACACACACACACACACACAGAGGAATCTGAGCGTCCAGAGAAAGAAATACATGACGTCACACATCTTCAGGGCCCTTAGACTGAAGTGGGATGGAATAATTTGCACCAGTCAGTGACTCAGGCTTTTATTCATCTCTCCTTCCCGGAGACACACCGTGTCCCCCATTAACCAACGGGTGACTCCCAGTATGTAACACAACAGCTGTGTGTGTGCAGAATACATAATGTGTCACCTTCCTGTTAAAAACAGCTAAGTGTCCAAACGCTCTCTGGGTGCTGCTGAATATAATTAAAAAGAAGGAAGCAATTGGTTCAATACTATTTCATTACCAAAAAATGTATACATACCGTCAGAAAAAACAGCTAGGAAGTCCCAGCATGAGATTCTGAATAAAGTCGTTTAAACAGAAGTTTAAAATGATCAAATCTATATATGAACCTCATTTCTAAGTCTATTAAAAACAAAAACTACTGAGCATAAAGCTAATGTAAGCAGATCTCCCGCTTAATGTAATTTTTTAAAGAGTTTGCAGGTACAGATTCAGTCATCTCAGAACAGGATTTGAATGGGAGGAATTTTGAGTTTATTAATTGCACAGATTTGGTCTCATTGGTGCCCCCTACTGGCCACTCTGATGATGTGCACTCAGTTTGTATCATTTGCATGCAGAAACTTCAACCCACTGATTAAATACTTTGAATTTGACCTAAAAGAAGTCCAGACCTCGCTCTTAATGTAAAGGAATTGAAATTAATTGAAATAAAGAGTTAAGTCTCCCTTTAAGTAAAAGTTCTCAGTCTGTCTTGAAATTTTGGAAAAAGCTTAATTTTAACCATTAAAAGTGCAGAGATTTGACTGAGAGGCTTGACAACCGATTGAAAACAGTGAGGGCAAAGTTTAAACCCAGTGCAAACAAAACCAAGATTTTGTATCTAAGCATACAATATGTAACATTTCGACATTAAAATGTCCAAAAGACTCTTTGTTAAACATTTTGTTGAGTTGCGTACTTATATCATTCAACTAACTCTTTTTCATCATTCTGATAGACGGACCTCTGGTGGCAAAAAATTACATATTGTGTTCTTTACCAGCAGGATGAATTTGCTTTGCAGTCTCTTGAACATGTTGTTGTTCATCATAATATATTAAGTACTTGTAGCTTTTTACTGTTTCAACATGATTCAAACCTTTTATAGTTACTAAAATGCAGAGAATCCAAAAAATACAAAAAGAGAGAACAACTTTTAAGCTTTTATTTGAAATGTGAATTTACACAGGGAAACTGAATGTCATGTTTGTGGATATAAAAAAAAGTTCAATAACAAAAACTTTCACACAAAAGGTGTGGTTGGTATGTCTTTTTGCAACATTCGTTGGAGCTTCCCGCTGAATCTGAGCTTTGACAGAGGCACCTCTCTTTTCAATAAATAGTTTCATTTACAGAATGAGTAATTACTTATAAATATGAAGGCGCATTTTAACATTTTTTTAAAGCAATTATAAATGTATTGATTCAGTTACAAAAAAACAAACAGGCAAGCAAATCAACCAAGCAGAGATGCAAAATTGCAAATAACAAAGGCAAAATAAGAAATTGGCACAACATGATAAAACAAACAAATAAAACATGATGTTTAAACTCAAGTGAAACTTTAAATTATAGGCACTATTATTCATAACAGCCACCACACCAATTATCAGAACAGCTTCCCTAACACTGGCACACCGTTAAAATTCCTTTTCATAGCACAAGAGGTAAAAGCCAGCAAAACTTATTCAACTTCTCGTCTTATGAAAGACATTTTTTCCTTTTTTTTCATGGCATCGATGATATACACTGACAGAAATCTGATATGGAAACGTAATGAGTTTCATTGGCTGAATGCGTGAACGAGAACAATTTTTTTTTAAGTTCAGGTTTCTTTCTCAATAGATATGTTTGTTTCAGAAATCAGATAAAACTCAGACTTAATTTCAACCTTTGACCAATTTTAGCACTTCAATGGGAAATTATGATCTTGGCAAATTGCAGTACAAATCAGAACAGAGGCTTCAGCCGAGGTGTTTCTCTGGAGTCCCGTTTTGACACTTTAAAAACAATAAAAGGCTTTGGGGAGTTAGCTTGCAGTTGAGGTTCAAAATGTACATCTTAAACAATTGAAATCTTAAAATAAAAATACTGATATGGATGTTCAGACATACATCTCTTAAATAATTTGAATAAATAATTTCCAAAACAAACTTGTGCATACATTCTGGCTGATTTTACAAAAGGAAAGATTCTTAAATGTCAAACCCACATGGAGGTGCTTTCACTGTTGCAAGACATCCACAATTCTTCGGACATTACGGGACATTATCACCTGCACAGCATCATCATCATCATCATCATCATCATCATCATAATCATCATCATCATCATCATAGAGATCATTCGCCTACATCTGTTGAACACAGAGCACAGAGAGAGAAATGCATGGAAACATTTCAACCTGAGGGAGGTGAAAAAAGAGCAGGGGGGGAGAGAGGGAGCGGGAGGAGAGTCGGGCGATGAAGTGATATGGGCTGTCTGACAGATGATCGCAGTCAAACCAAGGCGGGTGATGTGCCCTCTGCTGGCGGAGCTGGAGTCGCGCTGGTTTCTTTGGCATTTTCTTGGCTGCCTGCACTACATGCCTGACCCCTCCAGGGCCGGACCTCACAGAGAGACATGATGGGGGGGTCCTCGCCAACACCACTTGGACACCGTCCTCTCCTTTTTTCTTTTTTTTTTAATTCTGAATTCTATATATTTCTGGGACATAGTCTCTTTCTCTCTTCATTGTAAAAGGTATCTAGGTAGATAAAGTGCCATGTTGTAATGTCTGCCTCCTTTTTGTTGATAGTTTGATTGGAGAGCCCCCTGCTGGCCCATTTCAGTAACAGCCTTCTCTCCAATTCTCACCAGCACCACCACTGTAGGTTCGAGGAGCAGGAAGAGATCTGAGAGGGAGAAACAAAAAGATTTAGTGTCAAACATTGTTGAAATTTCATCTGCAGAAAGATCTTTCTTGCCACTGTGTGTTTACTGTTCACTGGAGTAATTACAGTTTTGTATTTCTCATCATTTTTTTGTTCAAAATTTAAAATTTGTTTTCAAAGAAGTTTCAGAATGGGCTCGCTTGTTTTGGTTTAGTTTCAATTTTTTCTATATTTTTCTTAGTTTTAATACTGGGATATTTGTGATAGAAACAAGGAATTAAAATACAAACACTTTGCGAAGCGATTGCAGTCCTGTAGAGATTCCAGTCTAAACACACTTTGCACCAGCACCTCTTCATGCTTGTTGTGTTGAAAACTTTCACAAACTGACAAAAACTAAAACTTAAGACAATACCCATATCTCCTTATGTTGTTTTAGTTTTCTATGACAGTAAACTGTTGTTAAATTTTTCCTTGTTCTCTAAAATCTCTAGTTTGGTGAACTGAGAAGTTTTGCTCCCCTTGTTTTAGTTAACCATGGAGTACGAACCTGCGCACAGGTTGGGCCAGTTTGCTGCGGGGCAGAGGGATCCCCCCTCCTGCAGAAGAAGCACTGGGGCGAGGCAGGCCACTGCGTGGAGGAGCCAGGGAGCGGGTGGGGGTGGAGGTGGCTGAACCAGGGTTGGATGTGGCCTTCACCGGCTGCCTCAGGGCCAGCGGGGACGGCGTGGCCGGAGTTCGCAGCTTACTTGGAGACGGGACTAAACACAGGCAGCGCAGGAACACAGTCAGGTAAAACTGGATCAATGTTACAGGCTTCAAAAGCTTTCATAGGTTTCATTATGTCAGTTCAAACATGAAGTAATGATCAAGAGCACAATGGTGTAAGAAGGATAAATATGATGCCAAATCACATACCTTTGAAACAAAAAAACAACTACCAAATATGAAAACATGGTCAAAACATAAGTTTTCTTTACCACATTCATCGCAAACTCACATGAAGTCAAACCCGTTATGATGCAACTTTGGAAACTACAAAAGAAACTCATTTTAAAATATTAAAAAAACGAACAGAAAAGGCTAATTAACTGCACTGCCTACTATGATTCTACATGTGTTGACAGAATGAGGTGACAGTCACACACACTTGTGAAAACCAGAGGCACATATCATTGCACGACATCGATACGACCACGGCGTGAACCCACAATCACAATATTTAAAAAGGTGGAAATCCTCAGTGAATACTCACTGAAATCACCTTCTTCTCCAAAGCAACAGGAGAGCGGGACTAGACAAGGACGAAGACAACAGAGACAGGCCTTAATTCAGAGCTGGGAGGAAGATGCTGAGGATGGACTGACTCTTGCTAATTTTTTGTTTAAAATAAACTGTTAAATGGCTCTTGAGTGACCTCTGGAGGTGATGTGCAGAGTCATGCTCAGTGATGAAACAGCAAAGGAGTTGAGGGACATGATGTAATGTGGCCTCTGATGGCTCTAAATGTATGAGTCTACAGTGGTGTTTTCTTTAGTGTGAGCTGCATCCCCTGGTGGGCTGAAATGACGTTGCATGGGCTATAATTTTTTTTTTTTTTTAACATTTTAAATTCTTTGTTTCTTGAATAAATAACTTACATTATCATTTGTGATTATAAACTGTGGCATCTTTAGTTTTTTTATTGGAACCTTTGCTACTTGCTGCTTCTACTTGTCAGCACTGACCATGTATGAACATTTACATGACAAAATGAGATGGGAGGTTGGGCCTTTGAGGTTTTAATGGAGTTTCAAGGACCTCAAGTCTCTAAAGTTTGGAAGCTCTGGTCTGCAGGTTTAGCACAAACCTGCAGTAAAGATATTACTAAATTACACCATTTATAAAGCCCGTCAATTTTACCCATTTGTCCTGTTACCTGGAATTCATTAGGCAGTTTTATATAAACTCAATTGTCGGTTTATTAAGTACATTAAGGTAAAACTACTGCAGCCTGATACAACAGTCCTGCATTAAATCCTATGTTAATTAAGGTTATAAAGTTCAATATTATGATCATCTTTGGTGGATATATTGTACTGCATTGTGAAGAGGTATTTCTGTTATTTAGCCTCACTGCAGCAATGTAAATGGGATGGATACAATGATAACAACATCTTTAAGTATAACAAAATACAATTGAACAGCACCACAATGCAGAGCTGTCATATTAGACTACACTAGTTTTAGGGAGGTGTACCTAATAAACTGGCATCTGATTGTAAACAATGTGAACGTTTCTCATTTTTAGATGCAAGTCGGGTCTTACCGAAACAATGTTTTAAGGGACATCTAGTTTTGATATAAATTATTTCACATATTTGGCCTGTTCTGTGTACTTTGTTAACTGTGGTCCTTCCTCTGATGCAATTTTATCTGTGTGACTGTTAAACTGTCACACTAAACCAACTGATTTGCCTAACATCACAGGTTGTTTAAAGGAAAATGTTCCTAAAGTTTGCCAGCTCCTTTCCTTGCCAGGCAAAAAAGTGCTTCATGTCATGACATGAAAAGGCTGACTAACAATTAAAAGCAGTTTACAGAAGAATGTCATTAAATCATGATATCTGTTGGACATAACAAAATTATTGTAACATATTAAAAATAAGGTAGGACAAGGTAGAAAATGGAGCTGGACTTAAACTTCATCTACACAGAAATGTAAAGACAACAATATGAATATACACATGTAGGTTATTTGCAAATGATGCAAGAAAACAACACAGACAAAAGAGTTTTGAATCCAGGCTAAGATGGCAGTCAAAGATGAGCAGACGAATTACATTTTCCATTCTTTTCATGTAGCCAGACGAATCTGAGCGACAGTCATGTGACCCCGATCATCAACCATGGACCAGCAACAAAGAGCTAAATCACTGTTTTGGCACGCCTGATCCAATATGATAAATTCCACATTTTTACAGAAACAGCTGAACATTATCCTAACAGGAATGAGTTTTCCCTTTAAAGTGTGAACATTATATCATTTCAGTATGGTGGCATACTTGTGGGAGTTAAAAACCCCGCCGAAAATCACTCCATATTCCACCTCTGTTTTCTTTCTTCTCACAAAAAAGCATCAAAAACAAGCTTAAACCTCACAGGCTTTGTTTAAAATGACCAGCTGATGATTTGAATGCACCTTCCTCAGATCCACTTCAGCATCAAAGTACAGAATATTTTATCATTTAGATCTCCATCACGCAGGCAGCTGACATTCATAGGCGACATATTGTACATATGACTGTGTGTGAGATAGATCTCACAGCCTCCAGTTGGTTTAGGAGCAGGCTGTTACCTCTCAGGGCAGTTGGGCTTTGGAGGTGCTGTTTGGGTTTCGGGAAGGACCGAGAGGGGGTCGAGTATCTCGGGAGCTGAGCTGTTGCTGGAAAACAGGGACATTTCAGCATGGGAATCAGACTTCATCTGCCTGAGATTCACAGCAATACTGGAGAGAAGAGGGGGTGCTGAGGCAGTGAAGGCCACAGACGTGCAGTTTGAAGCCACTAGGGGGCCCTATAGCCAAACATCCATTGGAAGCCTTATTCAGTTGAAGGAGCAACAGGCCCTTGGAGTGAAGTATGAGTCCCACGGTCGAGTTTAACAGCCAAGGAAATGGAGGCTGGTTTTGGTTACACATGCTTTGCAGTGAACAGAGGTCGGTGAGAGAAGCAGAAACTTAGGTGTCTCACATTCCCAGTGCAGCCAAAGCTCAGATAGAAAAACAGCTTTCAGGACAGTAAAACTTTCAACTTTGGAATAACATCTTTTTAAGATAAAGTATACAAACAAAAGAATATAAATATAAAGATACAGGTGACAAACAGTAAGTATCTGCAGTAATTTAAAGGCTCAGTGTGGCTGGTTAAGGCAGGATAAACGTAGTCGGTTCACGTTTAACCAGTTAAAACCTGCTCTTTGACCTTTGTCCTCTCTGTTTCTAGTAACAGAGGGAGATTACTCAGTCTGGATTAAGGACAACACCATTACCTCTAACTCCCATTACAGGATTACATCAAATGGATACTCTTAACCCACAGAGGTGGGATTCCAACCTCTTAGAAAGAGCATAAAACCCTTTGACACGTAATGTAAAACAATGTTAGTGTCACTGAGTCCAGGAGTCGCTCTGGATTCTCAGTGTTGTGGTGCCATGCTCCAGTTCTGCAGAATGAGAGTGTTTCTTTGAAGTGAAAGTTATGTTGAGAATATAAGAGGAAGGATGCGTGTGAATAAAAGATATTACAACTGAAAATGATCAAAGACAAAGAGAATCCCCAAACACCAAAAGCCGCGGCACAACAAAGCAGCACAGTCTCAGTACCGCAGGTGCAGCCAGAAGGATTAACAGAATTCCCACTTGAACAAGGACTGACAACAGTTACACAGCCTGTCATGTTTCTAGATGTTCAGTACACTTGAAGAGAAAACAAATATTAATGTAATATCAGCTGACAACACAGTGATATCAGTAAGATAGCCTGAGTCCTGTAGCTACTTCATTTGCAACTTTGGAGAGTTGTTGTGTTTTGCAGTGAAATCGTCATAGTACTTACTAGCAGACTGGTTCTGGTGACGTGGAGAGCCGCCATTTGGCACTTGCAGGTTGGACTCGCAGCTGCGGCTGTTTTTGACCGGCTCCGGACCCTGAGCCGTCGCTGCCGAGGAGCGTGTGAGGTTGGGAAGACTTCTACGCAGCTTTTCTACAAAGGCAAATAGTCAACTCAGACGAAATGATGGTGTCCACAAACACATAATGAAGCCACTGAGGTTCCTCCGCTTCTACTTGCTTTATTGACTCACCTTCGTTCTTCACCACGTTGGTCTGCAGGTCGTGCCCGTGGCCCTGCAGCGAGTGGCGAGGCTGCTGCAGGCGGCTGATGATGGGCTGAGGCGAGCCGCGGCTGTGGCTGTAGTCGATAGAGCGGGCAGGGGAGCGAGAGCGGGGCGAGTTTCTTGGGGAGGCGCGGGGAGAGTGTCGAGGGGAGGGGCTGAAGCGGTTGGAGGGCAGGTGGAAGGCTGGGTGCACCGCCTCCTCCTCGTCCTCCAGGCTGTGTGCGTCTAACTCCTGGTCGCTGAAGGTGCTGCGCCGCAGCGAGTGACAGGACGAACCTGAGCTCCGCCTGGATGCTGTCGCAGCATAATCTTGTCTCAAACCTGAAGAACATGGATACGGTCGGTTACAACACCGTGTAAAAACAACAGAAAACTGAACAGCATTACTGGTACAGGTACGTACTCTCTTCCTGCATGCGTGCTAGTATCTGGACATCTGTGACATCATTTAGTTTGTAGGTAGTTGAGGAGCCCACAGAGTCCTCGTCCATCTCTGAGGTGCTCAGTTCACTGTCCACTGACGACTGTGGGCTCACCGCCGGAGGATTCCTCTCTGCCGCTGTGTTTCGCTGGTGAACTGGAAAGGAAATCATTTGTGAACACTTCAGTGACTACTATTCAACACAACAGATATTCAGTTATTGTTAAGAGAAGCAGCTATAAGTAACTTTCATTTTTTTGTCGATTCTGGTGGTCCCTGTGGACAAAACCAGAATGAGAACTATCACATCTTGTCTGTATAATTGATCTGTTAGCATTTGGATTGGTTTTTATACAGTCAAGTCAAAAATAACTATGTAGAAATAGCCAATCTTCTTGCTAATGGTTTTGTTTGCTTATGTAGGTCAAATAAAGAAGCAGTGAATTTCATTAACTAGAGATAGACCCTTACCTGCATTCCCAGGCATTAGTTGCTGTCTGACGATGGGCACTCTGCTGGGGGTTGAGGAGGGGGAGTTGAAGCCACTACTGTAAGGACTGTTGGCTGCGTTTGTGCTATATGGACTTCCATAACCCTGATGGTTGTAGGGGCTCCCATACAGGCTCCTCCGCTTGTTAGCTGTGGTGTTACAAAACAGGAACGAATATGAGTTGTTCCACGTTGCATTTAAAAGTTAGAAAAACATATATTTAATAATGCATTTCAATATTCTATCTCTTAAAAAAGAACAAGCAAGGTTATTCTACAGTTTTGAGGCCTTCACTGAAAACGTTCTGTCAGTCTTTGACTTTACTCTGCATTACAACAAACAAAAGAACATTATAAAGTCTAAAGATTGGCAACTACACGTTTCTACAAAGACCGTAAAAAATGACTTTCACAAGTTAGCAAGAGAAAAGAAAATGTGTCAAGAAATGTGAGCAGGGAACACACAAAATTCTGCATTACATTGTGTATTCATCAAATAATTAGTGTTTGTCATTGTATTCTGTGGCACTACTAATATTCCTTGTGGATGTATTGAGTCATTGCATATAAGTCTTAAGTGTCACATAATTTCTTTACTTTTGCTACTTTATATCCAATTTAAAGTGTCATTTTGTTCAGATAAGAAGTCAAAACTGTCATCAAAAGCTGAAAATAAAAGGCTCCACTCACTGAACTCTCTTTTCTTGTAATTATTGAAAAATCCAAAGAGTGTTACATCCACAAATTGATTCAGTCATGCAGAAGGATCTCTTATACTGTGAGCGCTGTAAAGCGCTGTGTGAAGATGAATATAATACCAGAGATCAGTCCCCCTTTTCTTCTTTGCTGTTGCTCTCATTGACAGGGCTAATGGGAGGTGGAGCAGGCATAAGCAGCAATGTTTAAAAGAATCTTTAGGGCAATTCTACACCCATTTTTTTTGTTAGACGTGGGAGTGGACATAAAGGTTTGTGATTTATAAATCTGAACCAGACACACACACAGCTTATCTGATGTAGAGAGCACATATGTGTATAAATATGTATGTATGCATGTTTCTGTCTTAGTGCGGACACAGAGTTTTTGTTGAGAGACTACACAGAGCTTCATGCATCTGGCCTCAGCAGTGTCTGTTCATAGCTGGCACCTTTATGAAAGCTCTACAGTGTGCTGGCAGTCTGGTTGAGTCTCTTAAACCGTATGTTGAGTGTGGGATTGATAAAGTTCCTGCATCATCAGCTGGGAAAAGCACTTAACAATGCATGCCATTCAATCCATACGCACAGAGCACAATGCTATTCTCTGTGAGAGCAGCAGTAAAAGGCTCCAGTCTGCAGAGTCCCTTGTCTCAGTCATGAGATCTGACTCTGGATAGACTGCCGGTCCATGTTATACTGTGGGGGATTTGGACGTTTCATGTCTCTTGAGTCCACTCGTTTACCCATCCCTTAGTTTCTTTCTCTCTCTCTCTCTCTCTGAAACGATGTGTTTACACAGCTGGGTGGTGGCTGGAAAGATCAACTACCTCCTCCTTCCACTTTCTCTCTCTCTCATGGTGCTCTGCACTCTGTCCTGCTGCATTATTTAGGAAATACCATCCTGTCCACTCTGCTGCCATCCGCCTGGATGAGCTATGAAGGAATGTCAACAACTATGCAACATGTACAGCTGGTCAGTAACGCTTTTCACTCTGAAAGCAACGGGTGCTTTGTCTTCTCTTTATTCTCTTCTCTTTATTAAGAGTCCAATCAATCAATAAAGTCAGTTCACCTGGTCAAACTAACTTCCAATACTCAAGTCAAGATGAACTTAAAAAAAACCCATTGTGCTTTTAAGAACTACTAAATCTAAACATGCCACTGATCCCAGTGACATTTCTGTGAGTGCTTACAAACAGGAATCATCTCATGTACTACAAAGTAATCACACTAACTATGACAATCTTGACATATCATAGTCTATGCTGCCTGAGTCTAAGCTTCCAAACCATTACAGAGTTCTGTGTTAAATATTTTAGGTGGTTGAATGACAATGTGTCCTATCACAGCAGCTCGAGCAGCTCATTGTCAACTGAAAGAGACAAAGACTAAAGGGATCTGCAGCGCAGGGACCAACTGAAATAGAGTGTCCTAAAATCCTTGTGTCCTAAAACAAGAAAAGAAGTCAGACCAGGAAAAAAGAGCTGCTGTTTCTACCTGCTATGATTGAATCCATTTTCATACATAGTGATATGAAATCACACTGGAGGATTTTTCATCTTGGCTTTTCGGCTGTGGAAAATTTAGGGCAGTTTCCACAGCCTCCCCTCTCCCTAACCCTCGAAAAGAAAAAACCCAGCCAGTACACCACAAAATAAAGGCCTGGAAGATTTAAATGGTTAGAAGGAAATGGAAGACAACACTTGGTATTGAGATTTAAAATAAAATAAAAGAAAGCATGGTCTGTGAACATATCACAAGAGAAGAGCAAACAGATAAGCCTTTGTGAGCAAAATAGATAAATACCACAGAGGTAAAAAGGGATGAAACTGGCAGAAGAATTTACTGTAAGGAAGAGGCAAACCAAATGTACAACATGAGGTTTAAATAAAGACAAAGCTTTTAAAAGAGGCAGTAGAGTGGGTCAGTTATGTGACTGTGGTTGAGACCTCCTGGGTCCTCTAAGTGCACTGGATCAACAGTACAGGACAGCTGTCAGAGCAGCACTAATAAAAATCATTGTTCAGCTCCGGAAACACACGTTTTGACTGCTTATCAGGATTATCTGATGTGAAGAATAAAGTGCTGTCTGACTAGTAAAGTCATATCACAGCCGTCTCCTCCCTGTTAGTTATATAACTGAGTCATCTGGAGTTATGATTTTAACAGGGCGTGCTCAGACAAAAGGCTTGGTCACTTTTAACACTCCACAACTAAAGTTCATGTTCAAAATAATGTGAAGGAGAGTGTATTTGCATAGGCTGGCACAGATGTAATGTTTAGATACAAACGCTTCAAGACACAAGGAAGCAACTCCATGGCAACAGAGTTTCCATGCTCCTGTTGGAGGCCGGGTGTGAAGGAGAGTAGCCGGGAGCGATGAGGGTGTGTCTGTGGTGAGTCTCTCCTTCGCTCACACACTCAAATCCTCTCAGGATGTTGTGCTTAAAATTTGATCAAGTCTTTCTGCCTACAATAAAATGAAACCAAATCTTATCTAATGCCACAACATTGATGCTCAGTCTATTTGAGAGAAATCTTTAACCACAAAACTCCACAGAAAATCTTTGTTGTCTCATCTGTGTTGATCATCAAGCCTTTGTGGAAGTGGTGACAACATCTATGCCAACTGTGGAGAGAGGTGCAGGGAGCGGGGTGGGTTGTATCGGTGACAGAGGGGATATTTTCAGGCCCAAGGCAGGATGACGTTATCCCCCTCCACACCTACACTGATGATATCATCACTATCATGCTCCCCTAAACCCCACTCGAGTGGCTAGTTATTTGTAGTGTTAGTCAGCTGCCAGACAGATAGCAGGCCTTGTTCACTGAGGGTCCTTTAAGGCTACATATCAGGTCAAAAAGCCAAATTTTGAGGTTTTTCTTTTGGAGATAAGCCTCAATTCTAAGCACAGAAACAGCCCATTGTGGTGACAACGAAGGGAAAAGATAAAGATTTGATAAAAGCTGCACAGAAGAATCCAGATTTCAATTAGATTTATCATCAATTAAGAAGGGAGACAAAAAGCTCTCATACCAGAATCCATGTGTAAGCATATCTGATCTGTGAAATGTATGAGGGGAAAAGAAAAGCTGTGAAATCTAAATCCACCAAACGCCTGCAGTCTTTTAATGTAACAGCCACTATAAACAAATCTCAGTACTCTTGGACAATAAACTGGGTGCGTGTCCAGGTCTTGTTCAGATTGTTGCATAACAAAGCAGAGAAGATCACAGCGTACAACCTTCAGCAGCCTATTGCTCAACATGATCTGTCACATGGGCATACCACTGTCAAAATGGAAATGACCCCTCTCAGTTTAGCTGCTAGGATTTGAGGCCGGTCCTCCCCACTAAGGGACTAACTATAATTAGTGGCAATCAAAAGCTCAAATAACAGACACAGACTGGGCATAAAGGACTATAAATAGGTTGACCTCAGCAATGTATTGTAGATAAAACACCTATAATGTTTAGTTTATGTTTGCCTTATACTGTGTGCACTTTTTAGTAACTTAAGTGTAAAACATAAAAGACAAATATCATTAATTAAAATCCAGTTACATACGTTTAAAACTTCAACAGTAGCACTTCACATCTCCTCAACATTCAGTATAACACTTGTATACATTCACTCTGGTGCTACATGATCCTTCGACATGGAAATTAAGACACCACCATCATTCTAATGGTGTAAATATAAATATATAAACACTGAACCTGCCCTAAGAATATACAGTAAGTGCGACCATATGCCACAAAACATTAAATATTTTGCATACAACACGGTGTAGCATACATTAAGCATTCTTTTCATGCATAATGCTGCAAAAGGGTAGCAGGAGGACACTTGAAACCCCTTTGCACTATCAGCACTCCAAACACCTGATGATGTGCATGACTTTAACTGCCTGACGATCATTTGCCACGGATTCAATCCAATATCCAAAGAAAAAGAGATTCAACACACACACACGTGTAGTCTCGTAAACCCTCCACAAGGTCATGAAATGTGTATGACTGATATGTTGTTACAGTTTCAATTACTGCTACTGCAGCTGGTAAGTTGACGCAACATGTTTCATGTCCACTGGCGTTGTTTACCTGACAGGGTGAGGTCCAGCCTGTGGATCAGGGAGCGCTTGGCTGATTCCATCTCAGGACTGGGGTTGTCAAGAGCTTGGCGGCACCATACGATAGGACTCAAGGTTTTCTGCAGGGGACTGTCTAGTTTCGCTTCATACAGCCTGAAAAAAACATGAGGAGCATACACAATTAGACATAGTATAATGCAGCTTATGTAAGCAGTGCAAGCAATCATTACACACAAACTTTCGACTCTTTCCATAATGATGACAAACTATGACAGCTCACACCTCATATGTGATGTGACCCAGCCGCTTTCAGAGGAAATGAGATCAAAAGGATAACAAGTGTATCGCACAATGCTGCAGTGGCAATGACAAACAAGGTGGACAGACAAAAAAGGCAGCTATATGACTATGATTTTGAAACCGTGGTAATTTATATCTGTTTCATACTTTAATATTTCAAATCTCAGGGTTGATTTATTACTTAAAGTGCAGCTAAAAAACACCAGTTGAAAAACCGCGCAGAGTGATAATATTGTCAATATTATCTTGAATATTACACTTCAGTATGTTCAGTCAACACAAACCAGTGTTAACAATGAGGAATGCAACTTTCCACTCATGCTGCAGCAAACTTTAAGAATGAACCACTGTCAGTGACCCAAAATAGTTTGGAAGAGTCACTGGGTTCAGTGCTTTGTCAGCTGTATTGATTAAACCTCCCAAACCCTCCTAATACTGATGAGAACACATGAAGGTATAAAATAACTGAATAAGCCACTGGTTTCCATTTGTCAGCTAGACAAGTAATATGAATGCGTGTTTATCTTCAACCTTTGATAAGAGAACAGAAGAGAAATGAAGAGAAGGTTTCCACTCAGAGGAGAAATCTGAGTCAGCAGCTGTCAGCTCTGTTGCAGCCATACAAGAAGCTTTTCATGATGAAAGCAGGAACATTACAGGCAAAGGCGAATGAGTGCTGAGAAGTACAACTTGGAATTCTGGTCCTGCACATTTTCAATGTTTATCAACAACAGCTGACACGATTGGTACAGAACATAGTAAATCCACCACTGACAGGCTGAACAGTTCATACATGACTTCCAAGCTCTGAAACAATAATGTGTGTCATCACGTTCACAAGTAGTTAGAGAGTGTACAACACAAGCACCTATCGATAGGCGAGAGCACTGCAGAAGACTGCAGCGTTTTTAATCCAGTTTGATGCTAATTCAGGGATTACAGGAGTCTATGACAGGAGCTGGCGAGAGGGCTAGGCACTACACGGTAATCCCAGATATCAATCTGATCCAGAGGGCAGACAAACAGCCAAGGCAAAATGAGACCGGCCCTGTTGAGCATGAGTGAGCAATACTTGAAAGTGGTCTGATGTCAAAGGCTCAGTGGCTTACACAGCCACACTGCTGCATGCAACAGAGGGAAGACTCTACTGCGAGCTGGCTTTCAACCAAACATGATCTACCATCATATTAGTTAAAGTAACTGTCATTAAGATGCATCAGAAACTACGCCCCGATGTCGCTTATTACAGGGTCGTTATCATAGAAGATGCCAATCAAACAAACTCTTCTTGACAAGACAGATAACAAGGTTTGTCTTCTGGGGATGGCTTATCATTATATGCATGTCAAGTCAGTGGCTGATGCCATTTCTGTCCCAACAGACCATCTCGTATGGTCAACTTCCAAGTCTACATGTATTACATGTATCTACATGTATTACATTATAATAAAGACTCAGCTCATGTGTGACTCTGACTCTTCAAAGGATTTCCTTCAGTTTCAATGCGAGGTGCACGAATCCAATCTTACACTGAAGTGTCAAAGTATTACATTTGTGAAGAGTGTCTACACAAAGCCACACAACCCTAAACACCACAAACCCTCTGCTGGAGAAAATAATACAAACATGTCTTGTGGATGCACATGAGGGCTGTACAACTCTGATGACAGGGGGACCAGCATGAAGTCAAATGGTCACCTCTGTTAACAAGGCTCACCACGTGACCCTTTTATATTATTAATACCCATTGTTTGTAATTCAAATAAAAGCAATCCTCGTGATCAGCCTTTTGACACCGACATAGCATCTATTCCAACAGGATGAGATGACAGTCCCATTTAAAATCTCTTGCCTTCCCTCACTTGGTGCTGCAGAGCACTTGAGGCTGTTTGCCAACTGTTGTGCTGAAGGGAATTCAGAGGAGGAATATAACCATGGCTACCTCTCCCACATGGCTGCTCAAAACTGCAAAACAACTTTCATTTTAATGGCACGCCACTGATCTCCTGCCACCTCTTCCATGGCAAGCCAAGCAATCTGCCACATCACAGCACCAAAAACGGTTCAACAGATGATCAGGGACCTTCAGAGTCCAGCTCAGAGCCTCAGAGGCCTGCCGATCAGACTAGGAAACCAAATGCACAGACTGGGAAGTGAGATTTGAGATAATAGATAGAGATTCAGCATTGAGTGTATGACAAAGCATGTCTATTATGATCTCACAGTGGATTGGCATCGCCCACATGACTTGCCAAACAACATCCCTCAGTCAGTAATCCACAATAAGACTCCTTCAATACTGATGACTTCAGGTTTCAGGCAAGCTAGTGAGATTGTCGATGCCAGACGTTTTGTCACGGTGGCTAGCTAATGTGTAACGTTAGAACAGCTGTGGCCAGGGCAATTAAAGCTGTCAGCTCTTACCGGAGACACGGACACAGCTGTAAAGACGAAATACTTCCGAGAACGAGCCTGTCACTCACCAGCTGTCCTCGTCTTCGTGTAGACAATCCATGTCTTCGAGGTCTAAGATTTCCACTTCGTCTAGGATCGATGTTTCCCCTTCATCCGTGTAACCGCCGGTGTCCGAATAAAGTGAGTTCATACTCGACACAGAGGCGGCAGCCGATGCCCCCTCATAATCATACGCCCTTTTGAAACTGATACCGTCGTAAGACAGTCTGGGGCTCAAACAGCGGTTGTTCTCCAACAGCCCACCGTAGCCACCCGTTCCGACGAACCCCACCCCAGGGAAGCCGGCCAGACCGGCTGCCATCCCCGCTGACAGTGACGACGAGTCGTATCCGTCGCTGAGGGGTCTGTGGTTCCCTGACATGGCCCCGGACGAGGACAACATCGTTGACCGACTCCGGAGCTGTTCGTTTTGCTGTTCGAGTTTCTTCACCAAGTCCTGGAGCTTCCGCACCTCCAAGTCCGCGTTGATATTTGAGTTGATATCCTCCATAGTGGCTCCTCAGCCCTACGAAAATATGCGGTGGTCCGTGGTATTTTTAGTCGTTCCCTTGCCGACAGTCTCTTTGTTTTTGTTTACTTCACTTTTATCTGCGTGTTCAAAGAAGACACTTTGGTTTTCAACTGACTTGAGAAGCTCAACATCGTCATCTTCTCCGGTTAACCGTGCTTTCGGGCAGGGTTGAGGCCATTTTCATAACACTCGTCACCAACTGTGAAAGACCAACAGGCGGCGGATAACTCACGTCACTGCGTTCGGTGTCGGGAGCGCGCACGTAACCAACACCTATTTGCACGTGCACAAAGAACTACTGTAGTACAAACGCGTGGCGTAATATAGCTACAGAAAAGTCGTATTCACACTTAAAATATTTCAGTAAACCAATATTTTTTTGGATCAATTCACAAGCTAGTAATTTATCAGATTGACTACCAAACTATTTATCAAACCAATTATTAATTATCGATGAATTTATTATCCTTGATATGGTGCTTGTCAAATTTATCCATACAGAAAAAATATTAAGTAAATGCTGTTGGGATTGAAAAGTATTAACAAAACAAAAAAAGACATTGAAAAAACTCTAACAAAATTGACACAAATTTGTTTATTTTTATGTACAAACACAACACATTTCAGAATGTTGTAAAAAAATATTTTGCAAAGAGCAAAGGATGGAGCTAGGTCTGATATTTATGTTGTTTGTTCCATATCTCAGTCTTGAGAGAGTTCCAGGGCTTCCTCTGACTCCAGATGCTCCTCAGTTTTTTGAACCACCGCTACTCCTGGCTCTCCAGCTTCATCCTCAGCCTCCACACTCTCCGCCTCCTGCCCCTGGCTGGTCATAGAAGTTTCCAGCCCATCCTGGTCAGCGCTGGCATTCTGCGACTCTGCTCCCTCGTCATCTTCATCTTCTGCGTCCATCTCAAAAACGCGAATGTGCCTCAGATTTGCACTTAGCTGCCAGGAAAGAAATAATTAATGTTAGGAAAAAGACCATAATATTCAGTTACTGGCACGCTCCCACAGGCAGTGAAATGTGAGAATACCAGAAATGGATTATCTGACTGTATTGATTCCTGGAACAAGCAGTGCAAATTATTCACCCATAATATCCCAAACTTAACTCTAAAATATAATAAGGTCCTCAATTTAAACTTCAACATACCACACAGGCCACTTTACGGATTCCATTGACAGCAACAAACTGAGCATTCATATTTTCCAGTTCACGCCACTGGTTCCCCAACACCAGTTCTTGACATGGACTGGCATCGCTCTGCTGGTCCAACCTGACAGTATGAGTGACACATGCATCATTTAATGCCTCATCTCTGTTGTCTTTGGAGAACGGCCTAAACAGAACTATTCTAAGACATTTTTTAATCATTGTATTAGTCACTCAGTTCTAACATTTAGCTTCACATCCTGATTGATAAACAGGCTGCACTTTCAGATGAAAATGATTGTTATGAAAGAGCTGACATTCCTAATAACACAAAACACACACCTGAGGTTCGGCTCCCAGTTGAATTCAGTTTCACAGCTCAGGGTGGAAGCCAGAGGAACCTGAGCAAGGACTCGCCTCCTGTTCTCCTCTTCTGATCCTTGCAAGACTACAGTTAGCATTTCATCGTCATAGAAACGAGCATCCAGGCAGCTGTATGTGTAATTAGGCCTGATGGAGAAAAATCATGTCAATTAATGGTAAAAGTAATTTTAATGGCTGAGGGATTACTTTGCATTTATGCCTGATTAACAAGTTCATAGGAATGACACAAGAAGTACTAACTGGGCAGCAGCATTATCATCGTCTGTATTGTCAAGATGGTGGCTGAGGTCAATGGTCATGAGGCTGTTGGGGATGTGTCTGTGCCAAGAAAAAATATTACAATTATCAACAATGATTTAGCACAAAAAGAAACTAATAGTTGCACCCACATTTCTAACAAACCTGTTTGGGTCAGTTCCTTTGCGCAAAAGGTAAAGCTTGGAGGGGGAAATCTCCGGCATGCAGAACAAAACATAGTGCATTTTAGCTTTCTTGTCATTCCACCTGTAGGACAACAAAGAAAAATCATCAATACAAACCCCTCTCTTACTACTCAGACTTTTATGGTGACATGGGTTTTACGTACAAAGATGGGAGTTCAAAAAGTCGTGGAGTGTTTTCAGAGCTGGAAAGATAAGAGATATTAAAGAATAAATACAACTTTAATCACATTCATTGAGGAAAATTTCAAATAATAAATGTCAATAACTGAGACATAAGACCACACCTCTCTGGCACAGTGTACAGGGGCAAAAATACGGCCTGTTTTACAGACTTCCCAATCACTTCCTGCACACACACAGACAAACAAAATGTAAATAAAAGTGAAAATGAATTTAAATATAAAAAGTTCATGTTTAAAATATATGTTCAGTTATCTTTTATTCAATAAAAAGTATTATCAAATGTGTTAATTTAGCCCAAAATCTGCATTGTGTTTACAGTGAGTAAAATGCTACAGGAGGGGTTTGAAGCTACACAGAAAGATCATACTGATTTTGTTCGTAGGGTTTATCCTCAAGTTACATTTTCATACACTGTGTGTGAGGGTCTGTGACATCTGAAACTCACTGCTTAAATTGTACTGATGAAAAAAGGAACATGGAAAACACATGAAACTCACAGCAGGTTTCTGGAGACACTGCTCAATTACACTCTCCATCATTCTCTTGACAAAGTGCAAAGACTTTTGGGGATATGAAGGAAACAGCAAAGGGCTCTCTGGAGAACATGTCAAACATTTTATCTGTTAGTTACAGCAGTGGTAGTTAAAGCAAAACAGCAAAACTTACTCCAAAAAAATCAGGTAATCATTCATATTTATTAAAGTCAACATCATAGTTCACCCTTCAGGTTCGTGCTCTCCTGCAAAAACTTCAGCCACTGGTTTCCCTTTGTGTTGGGTGGAGACACAAGGTCCTCATCCTCATCCTTCAAGTACTGCAGATGTTCACCAGATTGTTGTGAGACAGCAGCCTTATTAAACAGCACTTGACAGCTTTCCAACACAAAACCACTTACCTGACCAACCCGTTCCACATTGAAGTATTTCCCTTTACGATCAAAGAGTTCCTCATTCTGTCAAACCAGAGAGCAGTTTATGAACAGCTCTAAATATGTTGAACAAAAGTAATTAACTTTCATCACGTTGTAATTATGTTGATCTCACCTCACTGAAATGCTCAGACAGGAAGTCAGCAACAAAGGCAATGTCTTTCTGAGTCATCTAATGGATTAACAAATTAAAGTTATTATACAAAATTCAGGAGCACTTTAATAATCCCAAATGTTTCTGTCAACACCTTTGATTACTTACTTTATTGAGTTCTGGTGGTACATGCTCCTCACACATTCTAAGCATAGCTGCAGGAAAACAAACCAGAGTTTGAGCTTAAAAAGAAGGATTAAAACTTCATATTTTGGATCTTTTAAACTACTGCAGGTCAAATAGCATGAATTTATTTTGTTATCTTTATACTTACCTACATACAACCATCGAAAAAAGGCCTTAAAGTTCTTCATACTCTTGTCAATCACCCTAAATGACAAAATAAAAGCAGTGATTCCAAGCAGAGCAGTGACATATGGAAAACAGAAGCAGATACTCATCTTACACATTACATAACATGAGCATTGTTTAAAGGACAGGAAACTAATTAATTGCAAAATCATTGCACTCACTGCAGAAGTTCATTGGCTTTCAGAGAGAATGAACCTACAGCTGTGATAGCACCTGAAAACATAACACACATATGTGACTTTGATTACTAAAAAGCTTATCTTATGTCATTTTTTTAAATACTCATGCAGGTTTAGGTTAGTACCTTCTATAGCTGCTGAATCCAGACCGAGGGGCTCAAACTTCTGCTTCCATTGGGACATGCCTTTCACTTCACTGAGGTGATACAGCAGAGCCTCAGAGCCACTGCAGCGAGGAAGTAAAGGAAGATTTTAACTGTGAAACATCAGGCAGCAGGCAGCATTACTGATAAATAAAAGGTCCAGAATACCTCTGAAGGTGGCTGATCACCAGCTTCTGGATGCTGGAATAAGAGGACTCAATGGACTGGCCAAGCTTCTTTAGGCCCTGTGATGAAAATAGAACATACAGGTTACAAACAAATACTTTCCAGTTACAGGAAATCTGAACTGCTAAAAGTTCAAGTTCAAACACTTAGTTAAGTGTTTGCACCACCTCTTCTTCTCACCTTGACGGTCAGTTGGTTCATGAGAAGAGCCTGTAGTTCAGGGCTACATTAAAGCAAAAAGCCAGTGGTAAGAAAAATTGTATGAACCAGCTTAAGGAATTTTGGCACCATCTTCAGGACAATGCAAAAATTACAAAACGGCATCAAGCAAATATTTACAAGAGAAACAGTCTGTTTTCTCACCTTGACTGTCCCCACAGCAAAAGCTCCAGAAACTCATCTTGAACTTGAGTGCTTGTATTCTTCTCCTACCAACAGGGGAAACAGACATTTGTTGTATTATCTTATTAGAACCAGTTCAGACTACAAAACACGACTACTGACCTGAACAAACTTGGTGAGTCGAAGATCCATCTGCATGAGGATGTCCTCCCAGGCCTCACACATACATGTGAGTGACAGGTGCAGGTACTGCAGCAGGGTAGAGATGTGGGTGAACTTGCGTGCCATCCTGGTCACCTCAGCCAGACAGTCTGACAACAGCCCTGTATCAAGCTGGAAGACAAAGATGGTCATTTTTTTAAACATTAGAATATGTGGTCAGAGCAGAGATGAGGACAAAAGAAAAAACAAGGTTTTCAAGAACTGGGAACTGAAGCCAAACCGTTCATCTTACCTGAACGTAGCAGATCTCTGGGTTGTTGTCAGCAGACCTGACTTCTGTGATAACAGACAATGACTTGAGATCGCTGGACAGACTCAGGCTGCGACAGGTTCCTGATACCTGTAGAGCGTCATGAAATAGTAAAAACACAAGTTAAATCACTTCAAGTATTCATCATAATAACATATGAAATCCATTCTAATTGCTAATTATTAATGTAACTGATATGAATTTGTGTTGAATATTAAAATTTTGTTGAGACTGTGTCAGAGAAGCGATGATTCAACTCTGCAGTAATTGCTGAGGCCTAAGGTTGCTGGGCATTTTATCATCCATTGTTTCTACAATGCAATGCAATTAAGCAGACAATCTAATTATAAATTATAAATGCACCTGTAGTGTTATGAGTGAAGAATATACCTGAGATTTTTTTTTTCAAATGACACTTAGCCCAATGGATGTGAGTGGATCAGTGACAGCAGCAAATAACCTCACATCACTTGCATGAGAGTTTGACTAAGATTTTTGTAGACAAAAATTTTCTCATTGAGATTAATATCTCAGTTGATTAAATAATTCTTTTGGAAACCATACCAAGAAACTCTTACAAATGATGAAAAAGCCTTACCCCTGTTAGAGTGGCAATCTTATACATTCCGTAGGCATAAAGCTCCACAAAGCCAGCGTCTCCTCCAAGAACGAGTATGTTCAGCCTGCATGGTAACAAAATGAGGGGGGTGAATTATTACCAGTTCAACTCATGAAGAACACTAAAAAGGTTTAAGGGGTTTATTTACCTGACTTCTCCCAGAAGATTCATTATCTCATCAGACTTTTCCTCACTGTGAAACAGATCAGTTCATATGTTGATATATGAAGCAAAACATATAGCTGGAATCACACTAATGAGATATGCTTTTAAGCACTGGCCCACCTGAAGATTTTGGAAGTTGTGCTATAGCTGAGGAAAAAATAAAAATTTGAGAAACATTTACTCAATCAACCCAGGAGCTGCTGTTTTATAACCTGATATCACTGAATGCTGGTGTTACCTCTTGGGGAGTGTTGGCAACTTGGGAAGAAAAAGTTTGGATTCATCCTCTGAGTTGTAGAAAGAGCTGAGAGCACTGAAACACATCAAAAAGGCTACACATGAAAAATTATTATAGGCAAACAGCCTTATTTAGAGACACAAATTCAACCCTGACTTTAATGCATACCTGCTCTCCTCCAACACCTCCATCCAATGCATGCAGGTCACAGGGTTCTGCATTGGAAACACATGCAGAATCTCTGCTTTCTCAACACCACACAGGACCACCTGCTTGGTGTCTCCGAGGCTGAAGGCCAATACTGGGGAGGATAAAAGTATGACAGCTTCACGTTTCCATCAACAAGCAGGAAACTGATCACAAAAAGATGTATACAGTCATTCCTTACTTTTGCCATCAGGTCTCCAGGCCAGTGCAGTGATCTCCTTTCCAGTGTACTCACTGGGTGGTAAACTCCAAACACGCTGAAAACTAGCCAAGCGGTGCAGCAACAACTGGGGACAAATGTCAACCAACAAATAATGATTTAAAAAAACATAAAAGATAACGAGATGTTTCACGATAAACAGGTGTTTTTTAAGACTACCTCTCCAGTTGTGTTGGCCAGAGCAATAAGGTCCCTTTTCGGAGACCATGCCATACACAGTACAGGGTTGGGAAGTTGCTTCTCTCCCACTTGCCGGAAGGAGGGCATGTTGCAAGCTGAAAAATATGAAAAATTTCCATGTATACATACAGTGCAGTTGTGCTATTGTCTTTGTGTTTAAGGTTACAGCAGAGCTGGACGACCGGGGATTTTCTCGATCAACAGAAATCAAACGGCATCCATTCTGATGACTTACTTTCAAGCAAAAAATATAATACATGTGTTAGTTTCCTTGTCTTGTATGATTACAATATGACTGCCCTAGGGATGACACATTGACATCTGGGAAATTCAACAAGCATGCATATGTAAAAAAAAAAAAAAAAAGCGCAGGGTCAAGATTGCATATGCCAGACATGACCTAATAAGCTTAATGCAGTGAGGCTAAACTCACTGACACTTAGTGCTAAGTAGATATGGTAAGAGCCTCACCGCTCAGAGGTGACAGATCCTTCTATTCCGATGTTAAATATTATGCTAGCAGGTTTGTTAGCAAGCCGACGAAGCTAAATAAGAGTAAAATCCATGGTTGTGTTCACCATGCTGGACATTAACGTGACGGGCGACGAAATTATAACTGCAGCATAAATAGGAAAGCGTCAAACACACCCTCTTCTACACTAAAAAATACTACATTTGAGTTTTCTTCGTGATGTTTTCACAATTAAGCAGACAGCGCCATATTTTCACTACGACCAATCATTGTGGAGCAACAGAAGCCGCGAGCAGACACATTTGCTCGGATGGAAAACGCGATTCACAGAGGTGATACACATGAACTGGTTATGAACTTTTGGATTACCTACTGTTTCCAATGTTATAAGTTAAACCTGTGCTTTTCCTACCGAGATATTTAAAACTTTCTAATTGAATATAGGCTTATTTATCAAATTATAGAGTGCTTGATATAAAGCTAAACCGGAGATTTACTTAACTATTACATATCCACTAAGTTATTGCAGTATTACAATTTAGGAACATTTTTAACTTTGTATTACACGAGTCTACAATGTAAATGTTTAAAAAAACAAACTAAGCAAAAGACTTAAAATTATACTGTAAAACTCTGCTAGCCGGGGGAACGTTATATTTGAAGGAGCCGTTTCCCTCGTAGCCTGTAGATGGCAGTATCAACAAATCTCCAACTCCAAGTTTGCTTGCGAAATGGTTTTGCTACGGGAGACACAAGATACTACGAGTCCAAGTAGCATCCACTTTGCCAACAGCTACACATTTATATGTGGGTTTGTGATTACATGCTGGTTTTAAGGGCTACTTTACATTTAATGCAAATTGGTGAAATGCTGATTTATTTTCTATATGTCAGTATTGAGCAGCAGTGTCAATCTTAAGGAATAATTGGATGAAACTATGATAATCATAAAACTGAGCAAATAAATAAGTAAAGTTTCATAGAACAAACATTTGAAAACAGAAATTTCTGAGTACTAAGAGTTTTAAGTGCATTTTTGCAGCATTTAAGGCTGTACAGTCCAGAGAAAACTTGTAAAGCTTGAATTCATTCCAGGAATTATAACTTTATTAGGATTCATATTTGCTTTCACTTTGGTCACCATACATTTCGTTGATGAAGAATGTCTGTGTAATTTTTATTCAACAGCCAAAGTTAAGTGGACATCTGCAGATTATCTGCTGATGGTTACAAACCGTTTGTCAAAAGTTAATCCTTGTTTGATTGTGTAAGTTTAAAGAAAGATGATATTTGTTGAGAAGTCATCCTAACCAGCTGCAGCTTTAAATGCATGACTTGGTTCCTTGGTATTATTTTATCATATATTAACCCATCCATAAAATTTAGCCATCACTGCTGCTACATGAATGAATGTCACTATTAGAATCTAGTTTTCTAAAAATTGAAAATGTTCCAAACATACAAATATTGAGCAGCAGTGGCTAGTTTTATTTCTTTAGAAAGTACAGATGTTACTTAAGAACCAAATCTTGCATTTTACAGAGATTCTCTGGGCTGCATGTGGATTAGAAACAATAAGGCTTGGGCTGTAAAATATAGTCTGAGGAGAAAAAATAAAATCACTATCTTTAGGTTGCTCTGTCAAAAGATGAAACTAAATGCAACATGAGAAAAAATAGACAATAAAATAGAAAATAAATCATGTTTCTTACTTAGAGTGAGCTAGGAAAAAACAATGAACATCCAATCCCTTGTGACATCTTCTGACACTAGAGGCAATTCAAAAAACAACTTTCAAAAAAGAAACTAAAGACATAAAGTTTAAGTTTTTCTAATCAAGTGTTTCGCCCAAAGTCTCTTTTTTACTGGGGTTTTCCTAGTGTTCAAGTCAGCACGAGCATCGCATTTACATTTATTTATAAAGTGAACATGCTGCACAAAGTATATAAAAAAAAACAAACAGGCAATCCCATTTAAAAAGAAAGAAACAAAACAAAACAAAACCTTCAGGATGCTAAACCTCTCTGTTGCCCCGTGTCCATGGGATCATTTCCAGCATTACAAACACAGACATTACACATTTCACTATAATGTTAATTCTTGCATTCAGAACTTTATGATGTATGTTACATATAAGAGGAGCTGGACAAAACCACTTTAGATCAGCATAAATTAACAAGTGAACAGTCCATTAGAACTATATAAAGCTCTCACAGTATTTTCTGTAGATTTAAAAGTGTCACAAATGCCTTTAAGTCAGTAATTGGTTCAACAGACTGCGTACATTTCAATTCTTTTTAAATTTTTTAATAGGTACTATTGATTTAAACATGTATACATGGCCATTCATGTATGTTTTTTCTCTCGAAATAACACGATCTTTTATTCTGGCCAATAAAACTTTCGACAACAACTTCCTGGTTGAATTATGTGTCAGGTAACTTCTCACCCTGACCGACTATCAAACCAACCAGAGGCCTGCATCACGGCCTCAGCTTGATCTTGAATAGAAATCCTTTTTGTGACAACAAACCCCTTTAATGTGATGTAAACATGGTACATATTCAGGGTTCCACCTTTTTTTTCTCATAATTCAATACTCATTTTTTTTACAAATCAAAGTTTAAGATGCTACATCAACATTTTAGCACCAATTACAGTACAGTTCCATGTCAGATTAATACCGTGTACTGTGCGTACAGAGTTTATGTCCAGTTTGAAGACAGCTATGGCAGAACAAGAGTGTATAATTAGTAATGAATGTCAAATGATCTGTGAAAATCAGAAACCTACCAGCTAAACCACATTTAACCTGTACACTGTACTTTACTTTGTGACCCACTAGGGAGTTTAATAGCTCCTTTCCACCACATGGTACCGCTTGGCTTGGCTCGGCTCTACTCTTTTCTATTTTTAAATTATGGTTAGTACCTGGCAGCAGGTGAGGGTTTTTTCGCATCACCTTGGCAGAGAGTCAACACAAGTTGAGTTTAGCTGACGTGAAAACACTGATAGCTGTGCAACACAGGGCATCCTGCACAAGCTAGACATATCTGAATAGCAGCACTACCACAGCTATAGCAATTTTTGTTTTTATCTTTACATTTTTTGTACCCCAGTGACCCAAATCAACAAGCTGAGCTGATACTAAAAGGTGAAAAATACATCCCTTTGAAACCCTCAGTATGAGTAGCATAACTCCTTTTGTGCAAAGTGTGTTTGCTCAAGCAGAGAGTGCAGTAAAGAGTGATGGGGAATGCAAGGAGAAGAGAGGAAAACGTCAGCAGTGAAGCAGTCAGCTTAACCATAAATGGACAGCATAAGTTACAGTTTGTTGGTGAAAACAAGGCTTCAGCTTCCTAAGATCAAAGTAAAGCTGCTGTGTTGTTTCCCAAATGCTGGTAAAGTGAAGAGAGTGTGATGTTGCTATGACAGGCAGCTAAAATCCTGCAAAAGCGAGTAGATTCAAGTCAAGCTGTACCATCAGAGGAAAGACGGCTAAAGTGAGGAACTGTAAGGTCGTTGGTGCTAAAATGTTAGGTACAGCACCTTTTAGTCAGACAGTTGCACTTAAACACAGCTGGGTTGAGCAATGAAGAGGTTAGCCATCAGTTGGCTGAGATGTTACAGTGTCGGAGGCTTCAGCCCATACTTCCTTGCCACTTCTGTCTGGGCGTATGCTGCGTCACATAATGAGTACAAATGGGCCATTTCCATCTCTGACTTGGCCAGATTAATAGCCTTGTTGAACATCTCTATTGCCTTGTCCAGATTGCCCCTAAAAGGAAAGTTTTTGGTTATTTCAAGCACTTCAAGAAGTCTTCCTGCATGTGGACTAAGCTAAGCTGTTCAACTCACCTTTGAACTTCAATGGTTCCCATGGTTTCATAGGCAAAATCACATTTGTTGTCAATTTCAATGGCCTTACTGATGAGCTCTAGACCCAAGTCCAGGTCTTGTTTCCACTGGAGCTGTAACAAACTGGAAACACATTTGACATTCAACAACTAGGGACTAGTTCACACACACAAATCACATTTTATTTTACCAATATACCTGCACAAAGGAAAAAATGCTTACCCCTTGTGGACATATGTGGTAGCATTATCTGGTTCCAGTTCAATACACTTGTCGTACATCTCGTCAGCTTTTCCAAACTGCTGCTGATCAGTCAAAGCCTGAAAAATACACAAACAGTTGAGCTGTACATGATAAACACAACAACAAAGCATACAGCTGCTATTGACTGTCTCTGATACGGCTAACACATTAAAAAATAGGCAGAGCAAATGAGTCCTAAACCCTTGATGACGTGAAAATAAAAAGTTTTTGAATTTTTTTTAACTGTACCTGAGCATACAGAGCGTAGCCTTCAGCACACTTGGGGAACCTTCTGATGACGTCCTCAAAGCCGTCCATGGCTGTCTGTACTTGTGACGGGTTGTTTCCAGTATAAGCCTGTCTGTACTGGAGAACACAAGAAAAACACACAAAAGAGGGTTAGCAGCTAATCTTAAGTTGTGGCGCCCTTTATTTCTTCAGGCAGCAGGGTTGATATTAAAAAACAACTTGACTTTTAAAGTCAAGTTAGATAACAGACAACTTGTTTTGTAGATGCTGAGTTGATTACTTACAAGAGCAAAGCATTTTTGTGCCTGGGCGAGAGCAGAGTCAGGCCTGAGCAGGATGCACTCATCAAAGTCTCCCACCGCCTCATCCACCTGGTCCAACAGGATTTTCAGCTGAGGGGAAAAAGAATCATTAGACAGAGCACTGAAGTATGCAGTAAGTTCTTTCTGATTAAGGTAGTAGCTGTAAATAAACTCAAATCAGTGACCAACTTAAAGAAACCATTTCAGCCACAAGCCTACCTGGCCCCTGTGGTGATAGACGTCAGGGTTACGTGTGTCGATCTCGGCTGCCATGTTGAAGTCTTGTGTAGAGAGCAGAGGCTGCTGCTGCTGCATGTACATGCTTCCCCGCTTGATCAAAGCATTGGCTCGTAGCTATAAAAAGCAGACATTACAAATAAAGGCATTTGTGTCCCTCATAGCCTCACCAATCCACTATTCCCATATTTAACAGCCCTGGTATTCTCGACTGAGAACAGTCCGCCAAATAAAAAAGTAAATACCTTCACATTGGCGTCCTGCATGTTGATTACTCGGTCCAAATCAGGCTGAGCAGCAGTAGCGTTACCAATCAGCAGGTAGAATGTGGCACGCAGCAGAAGGGCCTCTGCAGTGTATCTGCCACCTGAGTCGATCTCCTTGGTGCACTCACTGATGATTTTGTCATAGTTCTCCTCCTCCATGTACTGCTTTGCCTTCAGGTAGCCAGAGCTAAAAAGATGAAAAGAACTCTAAATATACCAGGTGATGGTTCATAACAAACAGTAAAGATGTGGAGTCGGAGGAGACGCTCTATTTCACAAGTGTTTACCCTTTTTTTCTTTATTTTGCACAGGAAAAAATTCTTTGTGTGTGAGAGCAGCAAAAAAAACTTGCTATGATCCACTCTTTAATCTGTCTGAATCTCTACAACACTGAATTTAAAGGCAATCTGACTTAGAGTATCATGACATTTGGTGAACAACTGACAAAGTTGTTAGGGTTAGTTGTTTGTTGTTGGTTAGATATTTAAAGATGGCGGCGCGTGTAGACGCAGCGGCCTCACGCTCTCCCGACAATGCGGTGTTATACGGGTTATTCGGTCTTTTGCACTACACTGTTTTTATAATAGTTACTCTGTTTTGCACTATTTATTCTGTTGTTTACATTCTGCTCATC
>JAQMCX010000046.1:8134243-8144322 GCA_029814765.1 Acanthurus leucopareius
GAAACAGTGTAAACTAACACTTTGATACATCTTTGGCCGGTGACAGTCTCCCCGGTTCTCCCCGGTTCTCCCTGCACACTGCGCCCTTCTCCTCACCGGCAGCAGCACCAATTTGCTGCCTTGACCCGCAGCCTCCTTCACCAGCCTCCGGGCTCTGCTCAGGTTGTCCGCCTTGACGCTGGTCACCTGCAGCTGCACCACAGCCAGACGAAACTCTGAGGAAACAAGAGACTTTCACTGTGTTTTTAAAACTTCACACCATGTGTCAACACCTGAAGGACGCATCTGCAGCCTGAAGTAGATTAAACTATTATTAAACTGTGAATAAACTCAATTTAATCTGCATGTTAAAGTGATAAAACTACAGTAAAATAAACAAAAAAGAGAACTTTGTACTGACTTGACATCGCTTTTGCTAAAGTGGACATGAATGCAGAGTGTTTCTGTTTGGTTACACGGTCAAGACTCCAAGCTGACAGGTCACGTGATTCCGGACGGCTAAGTCGCTTTCAAAATAAGAGTCTATAATAATTCTACAGTCGTGAAGCGCTTTAACGAGCAAAAGGAGGTTTGGTAAAACAACATGTAAGGATACAAAATAAAGATAAAAAAGCTTGCTGGTGTAAAATGATAGTTTTTCACATTAAAAGTCACTGTCATAGAAGTTTTATAAAGTTCAAACCTTTAATGTGAAGCTCAGGGACGAAGTTACGTTTGCAGAGGGGCGGGTGGTTCTCAGCCAATCCAGTTTGAGAAATAAAATTCAATGAGTAATAAAAGCTGCAGCTAACCACAAGAAAATAAGCTATGAAAAATATTAGCCTGCAAACTTGAAACTTGCCTGAGTAAATTACAGCTAAGATACTAATTGTAAATACATTGTATAATAATACTTAAGTATAATAGTAATTATTTTAATAATAATACTGAATTAACATTTAATTTTTTACTTTCATTAAGTTCTAATGGATTAAACTGCAGGTTAAAACATAAAGACCACAGACCAAACTCTTCATATAGCTATTACCTCTTCTGCGTCTTGCAGGGAATGTTTGTTTGCTTGTGTGTTGTTGAACATAACCACCATTTAAGAAAAAAAATCTTACCTGAGGTAAAGCAGGTAAACCACAGAAAGCATTATATTTCTGTTTCACTTACTTGTTTTCAATAATTAGAAATAAAACTCCAGGCTTTTTTTTGTCTGATTACTGTAGCAACTGCTTTGAAAATAGAAACTTTTTAACATAGAAGAACATGCACATTTTTTCAAAGGTCTTTCATATTGTACAGAAAATATAACCAACATTTTCATTTACACGTCAAAAACTCAGCTGCAGTCGAATAATCTCCATTTATTAAAAACAGAAAAGCTTAGAAAATAATAGCAGAACAGTTAAGGTGCAAATCACACTTGAGACATGTTGCATTTCGACCAGTGGTGACATCCTTTGCCAGTGAAGTTACAGAGTGATGTGAAGACTCCCGATCTGTTCCAGTCTATACTGAAAATATCACAAAATTACAACACAATACATGAATTACACAGGAATGCAATGAAAGACTGGAGTGAATAAAGACCAGATCTATGAGTCTTTAAGTCAAGTTTTGTTTTTTTGTTGCCAATATTTTAAATGTGCCATACGTTTTAGGTCAACCTTTCCCCTTATAAGATCCTCTCTGCACAGGAGTTTTAACTGAAGCTGTCAGGAAGGTGCTGCATCACTTCAGAGGCTTTGAAACTTCAAACCCAGGTTGCCTACACAACCGGACTTCAAAAGAATAAGTAAGCGAGAACGAAGCGAGGAAAAAGTTTGAAACAGAGATTTAGATTAGAGGAGAAGCAGCAATATACTGTGATATGTTGCCACTGCTGGTGCCAATATCACACATCACAGGCATGAGGCCGAAGGCAACAGTGGCAAGCAAACTGAAACTGCTTAGTTTCCACGAACACAATGGAGAAGACAACTTGAGTTTGAAAACATAACATATATAATGACTCTTCTTTTTTACAAATTTTCTGTTCATTCCTCTCAAAGTTGTGCTTGAAAAGTGCAAAGCACAGTCGTCGTTATAGCGATCTTTACAAGTTAGCGAGTTGATACTTCAACTGCAGTCACAGCCGTCCAGATGCTAACATACTCAGCATTTTATATCACCTAAACATTTTTATTTTGGGGGAAACCGGAAAAAATAATTCACATACTGAATCTGAATGAGATGGAAAAATACTGAGGTGCTCAGGCTCTTAATAAGTACAAAACCGAACCACCTGTTGTAATACTAATGTAGTCCAGAGAGGCTGTGACAGCTGCTTTCTGAGAGCTACATCACACTGCTATGAGATGAGGTTAATTCATTTATAACATGTAAAAAGCAGAGAATAAATCGTCTCCCAGAAACTCTGTAAAAGGCTTAAATCTCACTGTAGAAAGAGAGGGGAGATGGTCTAGAAGCAAGTTTCACTGCATATTCTAACTATCAGGATATGCTTTCAAACGGACATTACAAAGGTCTGTGCTGATATAGAGAAGTTTACACTGTATTTACTACACCACAGATTTATAAACGTCCTCAAATAATTTCCATTTAAGGCTGCCTGATAGAAAATAAGTCTAAAACAGTCGTCACGGTGGAAAACCTGCCTCATGTGCCAGTTCTTTTTTCAGGAGGAGGGAGGATGTGCGTCATAATTTTTGAGCTGAATACGACTCACTTCCTAATCTGAACAATAATCCTTAAATCTACTCAACACAACTGTAAAATAAAACTTAGAAATGTGACTGAGCTTCAGGTACAGTTCAATACAAACAAATGGGTCAGGAGGAAAAAGGTCAGTCATGTAGTTCTCGAGCGGGTCGATCAGTACGCTACGTTTAAGGCCAGAGGAAGGTCGACAGAGTGGAACTGCACTGAAATGAGATCCCATGTTTTTAGCAGTAATGAAGAAAAACATACAGTATAACCAATATCCTTTAAATTAGTATAATGAGAGAACAGTTGGATGACTGCGGAGCACCTAAATATTTCATCCCACACAGCCCGTCCCCACAGGCCTGCAGTCAGCAGTGCGCCCCCTACGTCCCAAACACAGACCACACAGGGCTTCACAGTCAACACTGCAGCGGATCTGTCCAGGAGGGGGGGACGGCCGAGGGAGAGCGGGAACAAGTTTCACTCTTGGCAGACGGAGGCTTTTCATACAGTTAGTGTCACGGCTCCGTCGTCCGTCTTTACGAGCTCTCCAGTGCGTCAAGGACTTTCATGATCTGCTGCTTAATGACCTTGGTGGCGTCGCCAGCGTTTGGTATCAAATATCTGAAGGAAAGAGGAAACAAATAATTACCAGCAAACTATAAATATTCTCTTTTATAAGCTTTAGGGCTAGTTTTAGGGTCTCCCACAATAATCTCTACATGTGTACTTCAGACATTTGTTCATGTGTTGCTAAAACTTTGTTTTTAAGAGAGTTTCAGTGTGTTGGAGGAATATTTCAATAAACTGGAATAATGCTTATCTGCTTTCTT
This sequence comes from Acanthurus leucopareius, assembly GCA_029814765.1. Lineage (NCBI taxonomy): Eukaryota > Metazoa > Chordata > Actinopteri > Acanthuriformes > Acanthuridae > Acanthurus > Acanthurus leucopareius. The sequence continues at coordinate 8,137,771 of JAQMCX010000046.1, forward strand.
AATGAGAGCCAGAAAATTGATGCTTTTGTTGTGTTTGTACAAAAACAGTTTAGCTTAGCATTAAGACTGAAATGTTCCTGACTGCTGTGCAAAATGTAACCAGCAGAAAATCCCTGTTTTCCTGAGTTTTTAAAATGTTTGTGTACAGTTAAACTATGATAAAATGCCTTGATTAGTGAGGAGTTGCTGGAAGGCATATTTTAAAATTATGGTGGGAACATGTCAAGCTTCCTTCTCCTTCCAGTCTTTAGGCTGTCCGAACTAGCTGCTGTATTAAGCATATTAAAAACACAAGGGTGAAACTGATCTTGTCTTTTAAGGCTTGTTATGAATGTAAATAAGCGTATTTCCCAAAAATGTCAAAGTTTTCCTTCTTTTTTGAAAAACAAAACAAGGACAATCCCATTTTCATGCTGCAATCTTGGCAGATTTTGTGGGTCAGGTATGTTGTCATTAAAATAAAGCAAGCAGTTTTCCAAAGATTAAATCAAAATAACTAATAATGTCTAAAATAACATCAAATTCAATGATAACCCAGGTAACCCTCTGAGTGCCTCAAAAAAGTAACACATTTCGTTGAGGCCTTTTCTGATCATTAATAAGAATAAGAAAATCATTTTGAGATTTTTAAACCTCAGATCTTCATAGAAAAGCACCTTTCGACTGCTGATATCTCCACTCCAGCTGAGTTGTTAGTGCCGAACTTGAACGTTATCAGTTCTGGGTGCTTCTTTTTGGATGTGATCTTCACCACTGAGTTCAGTGCTTGTCTGGACTGGATGTAGGCGAAGCCTTTCCTCGAGGCGATCTCCCGCAGACAGTACATGTGAGTCGCTGTGATTAACAAGTGACTGAAGAAAAGGACAACAGAAAAACAGAGTTGGTGTAAAAGATTTGAGTCATTTCAGCGCCTCTTGTTCTCTCATGTTTGAGGAAGTGGCGATTAGTCACGTTTTCATGCAACTTCTTGCACAATCCAGCCTTCCCCACCTATGACAGCAGGGGAAGAAGGGAGTCTGTGTGTCAGATGATTAATGTTTTTACACACATTCATTCAGGCTGCAACTCACCTGGGAAACATGTGACCGGTTTCTTTCACCTCATTACATGGAATGTGATGCTTTATGTCTGGTTTGTTTATCCAGGTCTGAATGTTGACAATCTCCTTCCTGTCATCGTCTGACATGGATGAGCTGTCGATCTCATCTGAGGGGACGTCAGATGCAGATTAATGACTCGTTTTTCAAAATAAGATTGTCTCACCTTATTTTTTAAAATGTTTCTAATCCTGTGCAGCAGCATTTAGCTGAAGTTTACCTGTATCATACTCCTCTTCATCACCAATACTGAAGACGGGCTTCACTCCTCTGTAAGGTTTGCCGATGCGGTCGCTGCTGCTCACATGCCTGCAGACAGAAAGCAACCGGGCAACATCAGTATCAGCATCAGTAATGAACGAGAGCACATTAATGCCTGTGATGAAAGATCACATCTAATACAAACAACAGCAAGGTTGTACACAAATGTCATGACGAGCTCCAGGCGGCGGTTAAACATTTTTAGCTCATTACTGCCAGGTTATGCTATTAAATATAAAAAAAAGAGGTTAAATGAGATATTAATGCTACAGAAGAGCTAAAGACGAGTCAGTGTATGATATTCAGGGCTATTTGCAGCAAATCATTGATTTGTTTTTATCTTTTACGGTGGATTTTTTTCTGCATAGCCCTGAATGTCACCTATCTATCAGAACGATGAAATGGAAAGACAGACTGTTCAGAGCATCTCCAAGCAAACAGCAGTGAAGCTGAGGTTCTTCCTAAAAGACCTCGTGTATTCAGACAAGGAAGAGACAGCAGCCTTGGTGAGTTGAGGATGTAAAGATGACTCGATGCTTCCTGAAAGGCCACAGCAGCTTCAGTGGTGCAAACTAAACAGCAGTGCTGGATGTCGTTAGTAAAAGCAGAAGACAGAGCCTCGCCATCTTGCACGCAGCCTGCCCATACTGAGGCGTTGTTATATGAGTGAGCAGTGGGGGGGCTGAGATGCCGATACTGAGCATGCGTTAATGTGACACAGGTTAAGTCTCCTACAGCCTGGCGGACTGGTGTGGGTCTGCAGCCAGTGGGCATGCTGGTGACAAACAGCTCGATGTCAGGGAGCTCTTACCGATCTGGAGTCACCTTCTCTGGCCAGGGCAGATTGAAAGATATTCTAGCATGGAAGGGCACAAGGTTTGGTGAACTTATATATGCAAAAGAATCCTGAAAAATTGAATGTCAGCAACAGTCATGAAGTGACCACAGTTGTCTGATTTGATAGTTTTTACGCTGTTAGTGTCAGTGCAGTGTGATAATTTTTTCTGCCCACAGAATTCACACTTTTAATTTGTTCAATCAGGTGTAAATCTGTTTCAAATCCAAACAATGTAGCAGTAGCAGTAGCACAGAATGAATTTTTGCTATTATTTTCCTGCATAAATTGATTACATTGTTTGGTGTTTGTAAGAGGAATCAGACATTTGAAATCATAGCAAATTCATTCATTCATTCATTCATTTTCACCCCCAAAAATCAAGGTTGAAAAGGTAATGTTGTGCTGTAGTGCAGATTTCAGGGTTGAAGGTCCCTTATTGAAGGATTTACTCCTCACCTTTCTACAGGGGTGGAGGTATTCTCGATGAAGCTGATCATCTTCTCCTTCACGTTTACTGACTTGGACTTGAGAGCAAAAGTCATTTTGTTGACCAAAGACTTGACGCCTCTGCTGTCTCCAGGGCTGCTTAGTGACTCTCCCTGTTTTAGAAAGAAGAAGATATTTTGTTTAAAGAAGCAAAAAAAACGTATTCAAAATGTGTCCAACGTGGAGCTGAAGAGCAACCTGATGCTCCAGAGATATTCTTAAAAGTCTAACTATAACAAACGTGTGTTTACAAATGTGTGTGGTCACTTACATCAGCAGAGCTGAGGCTGCTGTGAGATCCTGACGTGCTGACGATCCAGTGGACGTACGAGGAGTCGAGACCCTCCACATTCATGTCTACCAGATGCTTTTGGAGGGCTGAAATCACACACACTTCAGTCAGATTTCATTTTCTACAAACATTCAAGCGACATGTGTGACCAGCAGCCGGATATCAAAATGAAGCATAAGCGTAAAAACATGCACCGTTTCTCTCGACACATAATCTGGAATGTGTGGTGAGAGTGTGTGGAGAGTTCATGCATTCTTCAGATCATGCATACGTGTTTTTCTAGAGCCAGATATTCACTCACTTACCCATGAAACCTCCTTTAGCAATGCTGACATATTCTTTGTTTTTCTGCAAGAGAGAACCTTATATTAGCAAACGTTTTAGTAAAGAACTGGAAAATACAGATCATGTAGAAATCTGCATCTCCTTCAGCTTCCTTCTCGTCCGTCTCTTTTCATGTCCCTCACCTGCAGGAAATGTGCCAGCACCATGTTCATGTACATGTCCTCCTCCTCCCTCCCACTGCCCATGAAGCACAGGTGCTCTCCGCTGGCGATGGAGCCAGACTCCAGAGACTGTTTCTGAGCCTCCAACAGGGACTTCACAGAGAGCGCAAACTCAGAGGGGTTCTGAAGCATCTGTGGAAAAAAAAACAAAACAAAGAACAACACATTTATTAATACACACACATTCGTATATCCCATACATTTATCAACACACACACATTCAGCTTTGTCTGCTCTCACCAGGTCGGAGTCCAGGTGGAAGGCCGTGGACAGGTGACCGGAGTTGTACTGCTCCGCAGGCCGACAGTCCACCACAAAGAAACGCACACCATCCTGCAAGTGAAGTCAATCAATATGGCATCAAACCTGCAGCGCTGGATGCTTAAGTAAACACCTTAAGTAAACTGGAACCGATTGGTTTGCAACTGAGTAAACTACAGCAACTATCAGCATGGCAGAGCACATGGTATCAAAAGCAAGCTGAAAGTGTTTTGTATGATTCAATTCTCTCACTGCCAGATGTGGGTGACTAAAGTTCCCCCCTGCAGGTTTAAAATTCTCTCATCTCAGGTTAATAATTACTTCCTTGGTTGAATTCAGTTGAGAGTAATCGGAGTGTTACTGACTTGCTGCAGCTGGTTGGCCTGCAGGATCTCAGGTACAGACACCAGGAGACAGAGCGCCTGACTCAGGTCGGTGTCCTCTTCTTTCAGAGCCACCAGGCTGCTACCAAACAGATTCTGGTTCATCTACGAGGAGAGGAAAACAAACACACAACAACGGCTTTGAAACAATGAGTTCTCTTGTGCAGCTGCCTTAATCTCTCTATTTGCTTTCTCATCACAGGCCTGGTTCTGCTCAGCACCCCCCCCACATGTATCAAACACGAGATAGTTTCAAACACGAGATAGTTTACTTTGCATAGCAGTTTACCTTTCTGAGTGACAGAGGGGTCTTGCTCTGATAATACTGAGCCAAAGAAAACAAATCTTCAATATCCTCAGATTCCAAGAGAGAAGGAGATGATTCAAGCATTTCTGTGACAAAGAAAGTCCTCTTTCAGTCCAGTGTTTCACATGACAGCAAACAAACTCACAAATGAAATGACAGGAAGTGAAGCTTACTGATGATGTCTTCTTTGCTGTCTCCTTCTTGAGCAAGGATGCCCTCTCTAAAACCAAACAAGAGACAGATCAAATTACATTTAAGCCTCCCTGATGCGATCACATTTCACAGCTTGCACTAGTAGCTGCTTACTTGGCATTGACGAGGATGATGAGCATGAGGAAGAAAATGAGGAAGGGGTCAGCCTGCTGGAGGTAGAAGTCCCACAAGGCCTGGGTCACTTCGGGAAGGCAGTGGCTGGAAAACAGGCTTCCCAACTATTGGACAAACACACGTTTATTAACTGGCATCATGATGTCAGAATGAAAGCAGAAAAATAAATACACACCCAGCTGAAGGCGTAGGAGTCCGGTGTGATCTTTTTGGTGTCCAAGAAGGAGCAGAGCTCTGGCTCATGGTACTGCAGCAGTAATCTGTACAGGTGGAAGGGTCGGCCGTTTGGCACGCAGTCCCTGAAAAGGACACGTGGAGCACCAGTTACAACTCAAGTCTCTATTTCCTTTCTTTCTGCTGAGTTGAGAATGATTTAAGTGTTGCAGACAGCTCACCTGGGGATGTATTTATTCATGATGGCATAGAAGCAGTTGTAGAGGTCGCTGCGGGGAAGCTGAAGCCCCAGCAGCGGTTTGAGCAGGTGTGGCCAGCTCAGGTCCGGGGTGAAGGAGATGTTGCGGGACTTGCAGTAGAAAGTGATAACTGACTCAACATCAGACACCATTTCACTCCTCTCTTCCTCTGATACGCCCAGCTGGTCTAAACACGAAAACCAAAGCAGGAGGTGTTAGGGTTTTTTTTCCCAGAAACAGTGTAACCAAAGGTGGCAACATTTGAGAACATGAGGCATTCAAAGATACAGAGACACAGAAATGTAGAATAAACACTGATACAGAGAGCTAATCGGTATAAGAAAGCTGATTTTTTTTTTAATAAAACAGGTAGAGAGCACTTTGTCTGGGCATCAGTCTCATAAGAGGTTTTCTATTTTGAGATGTAACAGATGTTGTTACCAACTTGTCAAAAACAAAACAATAAAAGTGTATTTGTTCTTCTGAAATGCTGACGATCTTTGGAACCAGGCAGACTGTGTTTCAGACCCAAAATTAACATGACTCATCTTTCCTTTCGCCTGCTGCTTCCAGGTGTGTGTGTGTTTCCAATCTATTGCCTCTGCTTGAGACACACACTCATTGAAAGGTGCTGGAGTTTATTTTAAGGCTGTTTTTGTACCTGAGTTGCTTGCATCAAGGAAAGGCTCCAAGACAGGCTACTTTTTGTTTCAGTATTTTTATATTCCTTGATCTTTTCTGCTCAAACAGCTGACTGATTTGAAGAGATGATTAAAAAAGTAAACACTGGTACATGCAGCATTAAAAAGGACACCAAGTTGGAATTACTTTCTTATAAAACTGTGAGATTTAAAGTGGACAAAAGGATCAAAATCGATGCAGCAGAATCAGATTATTTTTTACTACACACATTCTTCTTGCTGTAAAAAAAAACTGGCACCTACATTACCCACAATGCAAATGGCTTTGCTGACAGTTTCAGATGTGTTATGCTAGTAGCAGCTAATGTGGCATGCAGAGATGAGCAGATGAGGAGAGGGATACAGACTTCTGGATTTTTTTTTTCTTTGTCAAACTTGTAGTTGTTAGCTGCAACAAATGTTGACTCAAGTGACATCACTTAAGGACATTTATTTGAATTTGTCCAGCATTTTCTGAAGTCAAAATACACATGCAGAATACATGTTTTGATGCTGACTACATAGTTTTATTCTCACAATTCCAAAACTCAGGATTGTTTAAAAGAATTTACTCACCGATCAGCTGTTGACTGCGGTTGTGAATGAGGGTCTGTTCTGGCAAATCGAGGACACCGTCCCATGGAGACAAGCTGTCTCCTTTACCAGAGACATTCAGAGCGATCTACCAAAACAAAAGAATA
>JAQMCX010000046.1:8144422-8225736 GCA_029814765.1 Acanthurus leucopareius
CGAGGACACCGTCCCATGGAGACAAGCTGTCTCCTTTACCAGAGACATTCAGAGCGATCTACCAAAACAAAAGAATAAAACACTGCCAAATGTGCAGCTACTGAGTAAAAGGGACATGTGATGATCACATGTCAAAGACTGAGACTGATCTGCTATCACTGACTCAACTGTTGATCCACAAACGTACATCTAATCTAAAGAGATGAAGCTGTGTGACTTTATCAAATAACTTTTGATATTATTTTTAATACTCACAGAATTTGCTCTGGTTATTTATCAAATGAAACTGATTAAAAAGAAATGGGCCAATTGTACTGCAATAACTTAGTAAAAAGATAACCAAGTGATGGAAGTTGCTTGGTTTTCAATTTTCCAGATTATTTAAACAGGTATAAACAGACCAATATGAGAATTTGAGTACCACTCAACAAGTTTTCTGTTATTGAACTTTTATATTTGTCCAAACTGACTGTATTCAACCAATGCATTTTAACAACTCTTATTGAGAATAAGGCTTCATGTTTGCTACATTGAATAGTCTAAAAGGGAAACATTGATCTTCAGTGATTTTTTAAACACTTTTTATTGCTTTGATTTAATATAAAATATCCTAAAAGATAAAATATGCTGCAGGTATGTTGTCCCAAAATAACTGAGGTCTTAACAGTGGGTGTGCCAAAAAGACATTACAGTCTTTACATCATTTGGGCCTGAGATGCTGTCTTACCAGTCGGGTCACTTGTGTCTGACAAAAGCAGCATTAGTAATAAAAACATTCCTGGGCTCTTTTCATCTTGTTAAAAATAACTTTTGTATTTACGCCTTTTAAACTGCAATTAAAGTAATTTCATGGGTGAAACTGCTTTCAGTGACAGGCATCTTTTTCAGCTGGTTCATGTCAGTCTTCTCACCTTCCACATCTTGGCCTTGTGTTGAGCTGAATGCTCCTGGACCTGGACGATGCCTCTCTCCAGCTCCATGTCAGAGCCACCAGAGTCCAGAGCCTCAGCCAGATCCTGGTCCCTGAAGAAGCACAAATAACACCCAGTTAAAAAGATAACTGTCTGAGCAAAGGAAACTGTCATAAAAGTTCCACTAAGCCATAAACAAGGATAAGATATCTTACACGTAACTTTTATCAATCCTCCGACGTCATCATGGAAAATGTCAGCCCACGTATATATTTATAATTAGAAATGATCAATTTTCAGTGAAGTAGCCTTCTTATAGTTTTCTCAATTTGTACTGTTAATCATGGCATATCATTTTCTGTGCTGAAGTAAAGGGTGGCATAATTAATCAGCTAAAAGGATTAAAGAATAAAGTTTATCATAGGAATCATTTTTAGCTAACTTGTGAATCGAAACTGTTAGCTAAAAATGATCATTAGTTACTTCCCAAGTGATTGTTTTCATACATATTATCACTATAAATACATAGGTAATTCAAGTTTTCTTTTCGTTATTTTACAGTGAAGTGTGTTGAACATTACCACAAGCATTTAAAAGGTGATTTTCATCTAGCTAGTTTCGGACAAGCCTCGACAGGTCCAATAATTTACTAACAACTCAAGTCACTTATATAATGTAACGTTAATGTGATTCTGATCGATATGAATGCATATGAATTAAGCATATCGTATCACATAAACTAACTGGAGCTAGATTTAATTAAAGCTGAGGTTGAGCTCTTGTTAAAGGGAAGCAGAACTCACCGGACACCGGCTATCTAGCTAGTTATTTTTAGCATGTTGGCCAATATCCTCTATCCTTTAACTTGTCGATACATGGCAGAAAGTGACGAAAAAATGAACATGTTGATGTTTTTTTTTCAAAAGGTTTTTGGTCATTTCTGTCCGACCTAATGACTGGTGTGCTAATTTATCAATCCCAACTTGGCTTATGAGCGTTGTTTGGCTAGCTGCCGAGCAGTCACTGTACCAGGCTGGTTTCAGGCTAGCATCCACCGTCAGCAGAACTGATCAACTATCCCGACTCATCTTTGATCATTACACCTTTAATTCTGTCATATGAAGCCGACATGACTGTCTGACAGTCGATGAAAAGTCTTTCATTACGGTAGTTCGTTCACAAATTGTCTCACCAGCTGCCCTGAAGAGCTTCCTCCACGGCATCCGCCATTGTTGTGTTGACGAAGACACGTCAAGTGCCGTCAACACGACCGAAATGTCGTGCAACGCTGTCACTGATCAGCGACTGCGCGACTGAGATTGACGAATTACTAATTGATCAATACAAGATTTTTAAGAGATCTGGATCCCAAAGTAGAGCCAATGTTTTTATAATCCTTTTTTTGTATGGGAACGTCTAAGAATCGAACTAGTGACCTCTGCTGACGGAACTCTGGCATTGCATCTTTACGTATAGATAAATTAGATTCCACAGAGCGGCCAAAGGAAATGTATGAAAGGAAATTAAATAAAAGGAAATAAAAAACCCCATCAAAAACAAACTAATAAAAGCAGAGTGGCTACAAATAATGTATAAATAAAGTTGTGACAGTAGATATTATTATTTTAATTATTGCACACAATCATTAGTCTTTATATTAAACACAAATATTAAATTTGGCCATAGTTTACTAAGTAGATGTATATCCAAAAGAAAAATGTCTTTAAATTTTCATTACTCCGAGTTTATACTCTCGCTGTTAGGCTAGAAAAAGTGTTTTGGGTGTTATTTATTTTGTAAAACTACCATTGTAATTCTCTGAGTTCTCTGAGTTTTTCAGCATTATAACATTTTCGGCAATATTTGCTGAGACATGCATGATAAACAGCGAATAAAGTGCAAAAATACGTTGACAGACCTGTATCAAAAAATGTTAAGTTATGTCCAAATTTGGACATCTGCAAATCAGTATGTGAATTCATGCAATGAGATTTTAACACCTGTAGAATGTCTTACAATTTCTTTTTTCTAGGAGGTTTTTCTGGCACAAACAGAGTTCAATTACTACAAATGCTTAAATAAGCAGTGACAGAAACTGAGAGCTCAAGCGAATGAAACCCTGTGGGCCCATAGAACATGCACAGTATGGTTTTAGTCGGAACCGGAAGTCGCACATTTTTTGCCTCATGAGCAACTTTGATGGGAATGAACGGGGCTCTGCCTCCAAAAACTTTATCCAGTTCTCCTTAATACATCCATGGTCTAAATTTCCGTCTTCTTTCTGTGGCCTGTGGTGCATAAATACCCCGATCTGACCCCGACCATGCTCACACTACAAGCCTTGCAGAAGTAGAAAGTGTCCGAACATGTGATTCACAGTCTTTTATCTATAGTTAGGTTATGAATAAATAGCGAATTTAAGTCAGAGTGTAAATACAATCTGTGATTCAAGGAATAGCACTGCGGTTGGCACATGAGAGTATACAGTATACATATGTGTGCTATTCTTACTGTAAGAGTCACTACAAACTGTGCAGTTATTTTTAAATAATACTTTAGTGTCAGTTAATACTAATCAGGGTTTGGTGACAAGTGAACAGAATGTTGGATTACTGAATAGCCGGTTGTATCTGTCTGTGTGTGTGTGTGTGTGTGTGTGTTTGAAGTAGATAGTTATTACAGTGGAAATTCCTTCCAAACTTATCGCTGGCACTTAACTGTAATCAGTAGATTGATGCAGAACCAGAATAGCTCTGAGAGCACAAAACGTGATAGTGGCCTAGAAATAGACCAAGTGAGTCTGCATGCTTCACCGTTTTGATATTTGTCTGACCCACCGGTTTTGTCATTAGTCTGAGATATTTTCTCTTGGTTTACCAAATACGACGGCTCTGTAGTCGTGTCTTTGGGTTTAAACTGCTTCGGTATCTGAACCTTATTTGAATCCTTACATTCTTCATGTAAGTCACATCAATTCTGACCAAAACCCATTTGAAGGGGTCCAGAGGCCCATTTAAAGATAATTTAGTCATAAGTGAGACGGATAAGGTGGGTGGTCAGGGGTCAGTGGGTCACCTCAGCTGGACGCAGTGGCAAGCTGCTGTCACTTAACTGTGTCGTGTTAGTCATCTTTAATAACCCAGTAAAAAACCGATATATGCAGCAGGATGTTTAATATCTCTTTATTATCAAACCCTGCAGTTTTTAGAGTAGCTAATGAACACTAAGAGCCTCTAAGTGATGAATGAGGTCCCCCCCCCCCCCCCGTCTAGTATCTTATTATTGTTATTATTATTATTATTATTGCAGGTATTACAACAGCATGCACTGTTTTCCTCATTTTACTGTGTTTAATTAACAAATACTGGTTCTGTAAAAATGTCACCACTACCTTCTGTTCCCCTGGACAACCATAACACTCCCTCTGCCTGCCAGTTTTCGGGCTGTGAAACCTGAGCCGGGGCCAAATATAGCCCCACACAGTGAGCAGTTAGGGACCGGGACAGATGGGACAGCAGGCCACTGCAGAGGCAGTACGCAATTGGACCCTGAACCTGAGAGATCCTGCCGACTGTCTGACCAATAAGGCTGCTCTTCTGGAAAGAGAAGCTTCTTTTTTGGTTCATTCTTAATAAACAAGACGATCCTGTGAGCATAAAACCTGGAGGAAGCGTTTGGATAAAAAAAGGCCACTTTAAGGTAAGTTTTGCTCTGTTTTTGTTGATTTTTTCCACAGGATTTTATGGTTTTTGTTGTTGATTGTCAAGAATGTGTCTGAAATCATTTAATGCAACAGTTTAACTGTTTCATATATAGTAATTAAATACAGTATCAGTTATATTTAAACATTCTATATATATAATCTTCTCTGTCTCGTTCTTTTAAGGACATTGAGGGTTTTGTCTAATTTTAAACTATTTATTTCCAATAAATGTAACAATGATGTGAAATTTCTACATATGAGAGAATAAACATGTAAGTTAACATAATAATCCTTTTAAAATCTTGAAAAGAGAATAGTAATAAGTGGAAACTCTGACAGCAGCGACAGTTGTTAACATTCTGTCCATCAGTGTCAACCTTTAAAATTTTCCACATTCATATTTAATAAGAGCTTCACTGTTGTTATTGTTCTCCTCAGATGAAAGTACATTTGAAAGAAGCAGCTCAGGCTTTGTTTCATGCTTTATTTGAGTCGCTGTCAGCGTGTGCTTGTGAACGTCCGGCTCTACCTGTGTGTGCGTGTGTGTGTGTGTTTATAGGTAGCTTTTTTAAGGTGGTCTTTCCTAAACTCAGGGTGGGCGAGTTTGTGCTGCTGCTGTGAAACATGGCCCAAGAGATTAAAAATAACAACAGCTTGGTCTTCAGGACGCCATGAGGCACCGCGTGTCACACCGCGTCATACGTGTTTTTTACACCAACACGCTATACGTCTTGAGTCGACACCTCCTGATATCAGAGCAAAAGGAAACTCAACAGTTCTGAGAGTCACGAGTGTGTCGTGTTTAAGATCTGAGTCAAGAAGTGAGATTGATCCATTATGTGTAAACTTACATGTAGTGATGTATCGAGTGACACATTTATGTTTGGTTTATGCTTTAAGGTGCTTTAAGGTGCTTTAAGGTGCTCAATCATTTGTTCACAAAATAGCCTGAGTTTGAAATGCAAAGAAATCATAGTTATTATGATTTTCTATTGATATATTCTTTATTTTGTTGGGTGTATATGTGAGCTAAGAGCACCAAAGAGCAGAGTGACGGACTAAAGTGTCCCATCAGAAACAGAGTGAGTGTGAAATGCCAGTCATGTTGACTATGACCTCAGTTATGGCCTTTGTTAATACCCACCAACTGTGTCCAGACGACAGTGTCCTGACTCATCCTGCCGGCCATGACTGCAGGAGGGAAAGAACCACGCTGAGCTCGTCTTGTGTGTTATTTCTCTTTTTATTTATAGGGAGCTCATGTACACAGAATACGCTGTATTGCCTGCAGTGTAAGTGTGTGTAATTTGCTGGTTAATGGTGGTTGATGTGTGTTTCAGGATGCAGGACGGGAGTTGGAATCAGCCACTCCCCATCTCTGTGCTGCTGAAGGACCCGGCAGGAGGCAGGACTTTGGAGGGGGATGGGGGCGTGTTTTCTGAAGCCTCCTCTGATGGGGAGCTCTACCTGGACTCGGTGACAGAGCTGGATTCTGGAGATGGAGACTTTGCAGATCTTACTGCCTTCTTGAGTGCGGAGGAGATTAACCGTAGCCTGGACCTCGCTCGGGAGGCTTTTGGTGACCAATATGAATCAGAAGATCCAGGCTCCTTTAGTCCTACATCCCAGGAGCAGGCTCTCCAACATGTCCCCTCCCTTCCCGTGCCCCCCCAGACTACTGAAAACCTCACCACAAGTTCAAATCTGCAGCACCAGACCAAAGCCTCGTGTCCAGATAACAGTGCAGCAGTTGAAGCCTCCTCCAGCCCTGATGCCCCCCTCAGCAAACCTGCACAGGTGTCCAGTGAAGCTCCATCCTCTGCTGCGAAGGTTGTTCGTCACAAACCCATGCAGCCAGTTTACAAGCAGGACAAACCGCGGCTGGTTCACGAAGGCCTGGAGCTGAATGATCGAACATCTTCAGCCACTGAGTTCTGTAGTCGAGCTGCCACCTTCATCGAGGAGCTGTCCTCCATCTTCAAAGGTTCTCCTCACTTGGAGCAGCAGGTGGAGGAGGACTCCTCCTCTCCTGATAGTGGCTATCTGTCTCCGAGGAGTCGGCGACCGGTTCCTCAGGGCTCAGTCTCTGCTCCTCCTCTGCCTCCCGGCCAGCCAGAGGAGACACAGTGCAGCCAGACGGCCATGAACCCGGAGTTTCACCCTGGAGACCCGGCGGGAGTTGCAGCTTCTGCCAGGTACCAACACTCTGGAGCTCCGACCTCACTTGGACCGCTGTCTCCTCCTTGTTTCCTCCAGAAGCTGAAGAGTCAGGAGGTGGCAGAAGGAAGCCCCGTTCGCCTTGAATGCAGAGTCAGCGGAAACCCCCTGCCTCTCGTCAGGTAAGGTCGGATCTTAAAGACATGAAAAAGTCACCAAAATGTGCTTTAACTTACTCTGAAGCTTTCAAACCTATCACAAGATCTTCCTCCTCAGCAGACGGTGTTGACCTTTTTGTAAGGAAACTGAGGGTGTTAAAGTTTCATTCTCCTGAGTGCTTTAAGATGTTCTTTGTTCTGTAAGGTTTGATCTGAAATGTGAGGCTTTATTGAAGGGATTGGATTTGAGAAGCTCAACTGGCAGAAACAATTGTTTCATTGTGTTTTTCCAAAGCGAAGTTGTGCATAATTTGCATGTTAAGTGAGGTGGAGGACAAGCAGAAGACCATTTCTCTGCTTTTCAACACTGATTTCGGGCCATTTTTTAGTGTTCTCTACACCACAGATGAAATATAATTTATCTCTATTTTTAAAATAAATGAACTCACTTTTTAAAAGTTCATTTTACAGAAAGAAGAAGTTAAATGTTTTCTTTGCTGAAGTCATGCAAAGGTCAGGTACCAGTAGAGTTATAAGATATTAATAAAAGACTATAATGTGAGAATGCACTGACGTGTAGAATATAAACAGACCTTTTTATCTCAGTGTCGGTGATGTTGACCAGCGACAGGATTCAGCCTTTGCTGGCTGGGCCATCAGAGATAAGGTGGGTGAGACGGGATGGGAGGCGGCCAGAAGGTGAGAGTTACTCATGTTGACAAGCAGAGCACCTGGTTTCGGGTTTTGGGGGTGAGGGTGGGGGTGGTGGGGGGGACTTCCACTCTGTGCAAGCACATTTGTCCTTTGGTACCTGAGCCAGTTAAAGCAGGCGCGCTGTCTAATTTATGCCTGGACGGACTGTTTGAGCCGCTCCTGCTTATTTGCACCGGTTCAGACTATAAATACACTCCTCTCTTGTTTCTTGATGTGAACCTCGCGGCTCAGTCAACATGCACGTTGTTTACTAAAAAGACATACCTGCACTAATTAAAGGTGGTGATCTACTTGAGTTTCTGCACCTTTGTCTGCTCCTCCTGACAGTTCAGTTGGATTTTAGTGATCCTGAACCATCCTGATCATTTTGACTCTTTTAAATGTTAATAATTAGAAAAACATTAAATTTCTGCCTAGTTTATTTAATCTGATAATTAGATTGATACCTCAGAATCTGACCTGCATAATGAATTATTGTCTTGCTTGAGGTTTTATTAAAGGATCCTCCAAAGAGGCTGGTAAGAGTTTAAGAGGTTCACTGTCAAGTTTGAAGTATTTGATGTGAGTTCAGGTTCTTGTGTGATCAGAAGACATAACCCCACCCCCCCCCAGCAGGCCACGAGGGGCCTCTCCTGCGGCTGTATAAATAGTCTTCAGGCCAACAGGAGCCAGGCACAGGAATGCTGGCAATGCAATGACAAGGCGTTTTCGGTCACCAGGCTCCACGTCTCCTCACACCTTCTTGGGGAACATGAAGGTAGTGTGTAGCATGTTTAACCACAGAGGGAACAGGAGAGGCCACACTGACGTTACATAACAGAGAACAGAGCAGTGAAGTGGAAAAGTTAAAACCAAGTACTGAGTCTTTTTCCTTCAATAATGTCGTAATCTGAGTGCGGCAAATTGGTCCCCTAAAGAAGGTCATGACCTTTATGCTTTTCAGAGTGAGTTCAGCTGGACGGAGGGATTTTTAATGAACTAAGTGCAGATTTTTGCACCAGTTTTTGCAGTTTGGTGGACTTTGATTGGCCACAATGGCAGCTCTGTCAGTGATTTGCACTCAATACTGTCTGTGCTGTTAAAAAAAAAAAAAAAGAAGTGTGCAGTCACTTCCCATGTTGGATATGAATTGTGAACACTAGATGGCAGCAAATAATCTATTACTCAAAACAATACTCCTGTTTGTGTAAAGATGTCCAAGTACAGTTGGAAAAAAAGGGCCTCATTTGGTTGAATGAGAAACCTGAAGACAGTTCTTTCTGAACACGACACCAAGCAATGATGGGAAGGGGCTAAAAACATGTAATTAAACCAGTAGTTTAACCAAGTTTTGCAGTTAGTTATGTATGACCCATTTAGCCCTAAACTCATTTAAGTACCATTTTTTTTTGCTGGCATGTGACATTCTTCAATATCTTTTTAAATAATATAATATCACATGGCACATACTCTCTAGAAGCTCTTGTGGACAAATGCACAAACTCTCTGAGTATATTTCTATTTTAACTCAAATATCTCACATTATATGTCTACATTTCTTACCAGTGGAGCTTCGTGCTAAACTACAAGCTGCAAAATAGCAGTAAGTCAGCGATAAAAGACCAACACACATGCACAACGCACTTATATTTCCTCTGCATCTCAGTGGTTGGACCTATTTTTACATTTCACATGTTTTTGAAAGTGAACATCATCTGCTGAACTTCTGTTCTTATTTCTGACAGCATATCCTTGAATGTTTGCACTCTGTTCTGTGTATGCATGCAGATGTGTGTCTGTGGTCGTCTCTCTTTTCTTTTTTTTAAATGAAATTTTGCCCAGTTTGAATATCAGATGCTGTGTTTCATGCTCAGTGTGTAGCTCCTTTCATGTAGCTGCTGGTCCGAGCAGGTGTCACTCATCCTCACCTCCACCTTCTCTTGGTGTGATTGGCTGGTGCTGAGCTGATGCCAGCATTTCGCACGGCGAGTGAAAGAGACATTCCTGGTGGTTGGACGCTGGGCGCGGTCGTCCGTGGTTGACCACAATTTGTCTCGGCCGGAGAGTCTTACGGTGCTGAGCGCCTGGTATTCTTCAGTATGTCTTCATGCTCCTCACATAGACACACACACACACAGACACACACACACACACACACACACACACACACACACACAAACAGTGTTTTATGCAGTGCTCTGGTTCATAATGATGCATCTCTTGGACGGGGATGCGTGTGTGTTTTATCCTTGTGGGAACCACTTTGTGCATTTTTTCAGTCTGAGGTAATTTTGGCTTTTCTTTGCTCCTTCGAGGGGCTAGTTTTGGATTAAGATTAGCTGTTGGCGAGAGAGAACAGGGAATGTAAGCAGACAGTGTAAGACCACTGTGTGTGTGTGTCTGTGTGTGTGTTTGTGGTTAAAGAGAGCATTCCTAAACAAAACTGTGGGTGTGAGGTCTGGATGTTCTGAAACAGCAAACAGCAAACAGGCTGCCGGTGCTTGATGACTGATTTCTCACTATTTCAGCGCAAAGCAGAGAAAAATTCATCCCCAATGCAGAAATGCACAGCGATCTATTTCAGGCGTTTTGTCTGATGCTCCTCCATGTCATTACTCAAACTGCCTGCCGAGCAAACAAGGCGTTTCAAAACTTGACTCGGAGTTGAAAGAAAAAGTGATGGGAAGTTAGACTATAGAGCAGCTTCGGCTTCTTGGTTTCAACCATAAAAACACAAAAACCACAGAGGAAACTTTTGGAAGATGAGAGGCTGCCGATGCATTTGGCCATGAAAGACATGAGGCGGTGCCTCCGACATCAGGAGGAGACGACATTCCATAGAATGATGATGGAATTTCTTGAATATACAGAATGATGGTTGTTTAAATTTAAAAGATGGTTTCCCCAGATTGAGCTAATATTGACCAACGGGGTCAGAGACTGTGGCAGGCAGGCGAGACACGCAAACAGGGAGTCCAAAGCATTCATTTTGCACATTGTCCTCATCTTTTTACTTCCTTAATTGTACCATTTTATTCCCTTTGAGTTAAGAAAATTACATATTTTTCTTTGTCAAAAGGATACAAACAATTTCCTCCTGTAACAAACATGTTTCAGTCCTGGAAACCAAACCACCTGATCAAATTTTGGAAGAAGTCAGAAGGACCAGCTCACTTTAATCAGAGGCTTCAGAAAAATACCCTGTTATGTCCTTTTGTTTACTTGTTTTTCCAAACTCCTGCTGTTTGTATTCTAGTTTTGCATCTCTTTTGGATTTGGTCCATGGAGATGTATTGATAATATACACCGGCCTTCTTGATGATGATACTTATGATTAATAAATATACATTGATACTGATATTGAGTTTTGATATCTTTCTGAAACTGACTCAAATGCTGGATCTGGATTCAGTTTCAGTGGGTCGATCTGGTGTCGGATGCTATCGTTTCATAAATAACAGCTCAAGACATTAATATCTATGTACCTATTTGTTGATTTGGCTTTGAAAAGTGACACTGTTGAAGTGGAGCCTGATACCTTATACATGAAATAATGGCCCCAGTCTTTTTCACACATTGAGGTTTTCAGCTTATTTAATGAACATTAGCATTAGTACATGATATTAGCAAACACCACAAACGCAGGTAAAGGTGAACAAAATGAAAAAGTCCTATTGATGCATCTCTGATTATCAACTACATCAGGTATGAATGAAATCTCATCATTGTTACCAAAATCATATTACATTTTTTAGTTTCTTCAAGTTGATCAAATATTTTATGACATCATCAGTTTTTCACCAAAAAGTCTGATTAAAAAATTATCAGAAAAAACAAAAACCATGAATTTAAATAGTCAACAGTAAACTACAGAGATATAAGCACGAGTTTCTGTTGTGAAACATGTTGTCCTGGTTTTATATTTTGTGAAAAGTGACTGTACTTCTGCCTCCTTTGCCTGCCTGTACATGCAGCTTATATCTCATTCTTTATGCCACTTACCGTCTTATACCTTATAATCACAGTTCAAAGGGTTGTGAAGGTGGCAGGGATTCAAAGAAGTGATCTGCTCTTGTCTTTTCTTTTGTCCGCTTCTGCTTCTGCTTTGTCATTAAACGGCTGCAGTTGTTTTCAGTTCGTATGCACGTTAGGGGTTTAAATTCAACAAATTTGAAGGTTAAAGAAACATGAAATGAAGAGAGAAACCATTTCAATATTAATGAAAAACATTCAGGTTAAGGAAGCACAAAGACATGAGAAAAAAAAAGAAAAACCTGTATTACATATGTGTTCGGTTTCTTGTTTTGATTTTAGTTTCACAGTTTTTTTTTTTGTCTTCCTGCAGACTTTTTGGACCAACTTTGACTTTCTACACTTTCCCAGAAGTTGTGAGTTTGGCCCAAAATCACCAGTCTGATGTTTGCAGGAGTTCTTACTATAGCAGCTAACAGTTACAGTAGCTGTGCCTCCTACGCTGTGAAACAGACTCGGTATGAGGTCATAACAGGTGACCCACTGCTGACTCATGACGTCGTCCGACTGTAATGCTGCCGTTTCAGGAAGGCCATAACTTTAAATTCCCCCTCACGGACTCATTTGATCTCTGCAGGAGGAGGGGGTGAGGGAAAAAAAAGCCCTGGTATTTTTATACCTGCCTTTTTTTCTTCTTTCTTTGAAAATTTTGCAAGCATGATGTCATTTTCATATTTGAGCTCCAAATAATGAGCGAGCTGACTGCTGAGGTGCTAAATACATCAAATGAATTCTATATGAGGGACTATTTAACGGAAGCTTAACATTCCTGAAACGTGAAAACATTTAAGAGGGTGTAACTGTGGATGCTGCGTGGAGATTTCACAGGTGGCTGCGAGGTAGTCAGTTTGACGTGTTATTCAGTTCTCACCGTCCTGATAACTGAGCTGTGTTTACGACTGGTTTGTTTAAAGGCCTGAGTACATTTGAGCTCGTTCACTGCAGGTATTTTCTAAAGAAAACATTATTAGACAAAGAAACTTGAATTAAATCTGTATCACCAGTAAGCTGATACATGTCACTGACTTGCTGCGGATAAAACACATGAATACATCAGGAAACAAGATATAATATTCATTTATCGTCATTTTATTGCACACAGCTGCTTAACATAATGCATTTTGCAGTTATTTTATGCCACTTACAAAGCAGAAAGCTAAATAAATGGATTTGTAATTTATAATCCAATTGAAAAATAATATTTTCTCAAATTTGAGTGTAGAAAATAAGCTAAAGCTGCTAAAAAAGTCGCTCTGTTGTCTGGTTGAATGGTATCAAATACTACTGTATTTTTGCACAGACACCTCACCTCAATAACTATAGAGGAGAATAGAATAGAGGAGAATAGAATAGAATAACTTTATTGTCATTTTAACTTGTACAACGAATATAAGTGCAATCCTTTGCAGTACAAGATTCACAAAATAATAATTCATAAAAGCTCATAAATATAAAAAAGAATAAAAACTAAGATTGTAATTTTGGTAGATGGACACCAGTTATTTTTTTTATAGATTCACCCTCTACACACTCTGTCTGTCCTGCTTTGTGCTCGTTTATCAGCAGTAAAACATTCAGACGGACACACGTCAGCACCGTTTCTCAGCAGTGTGTTAATGGCCGTCGTGATGAATGGAGCTGTCCTGTCTGAGCCTCAGCGGCAGCTCCTGGTCCTCCGCTGGCCTGGAGACCAAGTGTGAGGTTTCACCCAATGAGGTGAGACTTTTCCTGCTCCTCTTCTGACCTTCAAGTCCAGAAGACTTCTGACTTTAACCCCTAATCACACACACACCACAAATCACACTAATCCACTTATCCTATCTTCCTCTACTATAGACATACTGTACATTATGCAGGACAGCTCTGGATTCTTAGCTTAAATCCACAAATTTGACCTTTTTCTCATTTAAAATGTATAAAAACGTCTAGCTATTTTCTTTATTTTTTGTTGAGTTGTGTATTTATATTTTCCAAATGTTTCCAACAGTGTCAAAACCATAAAAATCCATCATTTATCAATGCATTTCATTTTCCAGTCCCTAACTTCCAGGGTAACTAACACCAGTCAAAGAGTTTAGGAAAGAAGCTGCAAACATGACTAAACATAACAGGATTAAACACAAATAAATCACCTCATCTGTGAACATTTCTTCGGATAGATTTATTTGCAGTGGAGGTTGTTTACAAATGGATGTCATCAAACTATGTTTTGTGTCCTTAAACTGTGAAGTGTGTGCTCTTATTTTAGTTTCTGTCAATCACAGACATGAAGGCACGTGGGGTTAAATGAGGCGACGCAGGGTTCAAATTAAAAGTTCATCATTCTGCATTATTACAAGGTTGCATTTGACTGAAAGGAAATACGCATTTGTACAAAACAAATAGTCAATTATGTGATTGTCTTGTGTTTCCAGCTGAAGGAGGACAAACACAAACTGTGTTCGCTTTGTGCACAGACCACACTCACAGCCAAAAAGGATTCTGGGCTTCCTGACAGCACCATGTTGAAATCACATTTAGCGCTTAGTGGGTGATTCTTGTACACCATGAAAGAAGATTTGTCACTGTTTTACTTTTTCTGTTTTTTTGTTTTTTTTTTGGTCTTAAAAAATGCCTAACAATATTATCTGTTTTTTTTTCTTTATGTTTATGCAGTAAAACAAGAAATGTTCGTAAGTGGCAAACTTAGACAGGCTCAGTAAATTACAACTAAACTAAACAAACAGGCAAGAAACAGTTAAACAAGAAAGGGAGTAGAGGGAAATGAGATTTGTAGATCGTTATATAAGTGGATCGGTGACAGTTTGAAGAAGTGGAATACCAGATTTAATATGAAGCATGTCTGTTGCGGACAAAGGCGGCAGTCATGCACGGCAGGAGGATGGTAATCTAAGACAAGTTCAACAGGAGGATGGGCACCAAGGATGGGCTCCATAAATCTCAACCCCGGCACCTAAAGCCTCTCCTCCTCACCGGGTGTCAGCAGGCTTGTTCGACCTCGTCCACAAACATGCACACACTTAGCTTCGTCATTCATCGAGGCCTCACACAGCCACCGACACATGACGCATCGTTTCAGTCAGATCAGATCAAATTACCGGGGCCCCTCATCAATTATGGGACTAAAAAGTTTGACTGTCCAAGTACAGGAAGCAGGTAGATTTCGGAGAATCAGAGGCCTGGTGTTGTTGAGAAAAGCAAACATTTCTCTCTGTTTTACACTCAGTCCAGGTTTGTAGTTTGAGTCATCCGGGCCTCGGGCTCTGTTCCACATCTGGGCTGCGAACAGTGAGCACCGGGGCCGCATTCCTCTGTTCACCTGTTCAATGACTCTCTGCTATTCATCATGCTTGATAAGGCACGGCCATTAGATTCAGCTTACAGTAATCTGCCTTTTGATGAGATATTTTAGGCTGTTGTTTCTTTTTTTTTTCCCCCTGGACGTTGGATTCCTGTGCGGCTGCCAAAAGAGCTGCGTTTGATGTCGAGCCCACTTCAATTATGCATCTTTGACGATATTGGACTGGTGGAATTTAGTAGTGCGTGCTGTTGTGTGCACCGAGTGTTTTCTGTCTGCACAGGAATACCAGCAGAGTCTCGTTGTGCTTGAAACTGTAAAAAATGAGCGTGCACGATTTGGAGAGTCCATGCAGGGATGTTTGTTTTATGAGCAGACGAGAGGTCAGATGGGTCTCATAAAAACCAGCTCAAGTCTTCCTTCCCATGTACATGTGGCAGGATAACAGCTGCGTGAACGTTAAACTGTCTCACCTAGAAACTCTAGATATGTATCTTTTTTTTTCCTTGTCTTTTGTACATCACTTATATAAAACTTTCCTGCTTTTTTTTTCCCCCAACATTTTCAGTTCACCTCTGAGGCTCCTGATGTCATGGGGAGAGACAGTTGGAGTTGGGGGGTCTGCAGGATTATGTTTCATATGGGGAAGGAAAAAGAGGAGGAGGAGGAAGAGAGGAAGATGCTCAGAGTCTGTTCTCATGTTAGACTGATCAGATCTGAGTCCATAAATTCAGGGTGTGGAGAAGAGGTCGCAGGGTTCAATCCCCGACAACCGCCACTTTAGCCTGTTGCCTCCAGTGCCATTTATCTCCTCTAGCACTTTTTTTTAATGTTGTTGGCAGTCGTTTTGCAGCAATTTCTTGTCTACTTCTGTCTATAACACGACAGAATTACAGGGTGCACCGGGTTCACTTCTGACATATGTGCAAGTATCTTATCTGCGTGCTGCTCACTATCGCTGCTCTTAAAACCGACTATCTCAGACCGACTACAATTTGGCTTCGGTGCTGAAAATACCCAAGGATGCCGATGTCGCGGTGCACTTCTCACCCACACACACCAGGAGAGGTGGTCTGGCCGACATGGAAGCGGATATTTTATTTGTACGCTTGTATGTTTGCATGTTTGTGGCAAATTCGTGGGTGGCTGATTGAAGGTGGATCATGCACGTTTGTTGTGTTTTTTTGGTGTGTGTGTGTGTGTGTGTGTGTCTGCTTGTGTGGCGCCACAGATGGTCAGATGCTGATTGCTTTGTATAAAAAAACTCTCGAGTGATAAGTCGCACCTGGCATGTGCAATTAAAAAGACGTCAGCTACAAAAGTACACACTGTAACTATGAAAAAGAGTAAATATAATTCTAATTGTTAGTTACTATCGATGTAGCTGTGCAGGAGGTGACTCAGAGCGTAACTGTGCTCGTGACCACAGATCTGCTCTGTGTGGCTCAGAAATTGCATTAACTCCATCTAATTGTTGTTCCCAGAAAGTTCGGATGCATACCTAAAATTAGCGCTGACAGAGACAGTTTTTGTGGTTTCTCTCCAGCTGTAATTACTCAGTGGCAGGAAGATTGATGATTGTGGTCGTGGAAGAAGTCACATCTCGTTTTTTTTAAATTGTTGGAATTTAAAGCACAACATCAGAGATAAACATCCTCTTTCCTGGTTTTAGGTGTGAGTACATTAACCTACTGCAGCTGGCGTGTTTGAGGAAATATTTTGGCCTAAAACTGCTCCATAAAAAAATAAAAGATGATTCCTCCATCTCACACCACATTTGTACTCATTTGTACCCACAGGTTGTGTACAAAAAACATGCATGACCTCATTGTTGGTCAAAGGTGTAGCGCTCTTTGTCATAGTGCACCTATGACAAACACAGTAAGGTTGTGGCTCATTCAGTTAAGTAACCACTATTTCTATGGTGCCAAGTTTACATGCATTATTCGGCAATAACGGACCACATGACAAAATGTTTGACTGACTGTATGAATCATTTTTGTTGAATATGAGAATATTGAGAATATGATGCAGCCAAATGTCTTGCTAAGCAACATTGATAGCATAGATTTAGTAGGTTGTATTTAGTGGAGCATGAAGCAATATCAGCAAATGTTCATCAATGATGTAATTAACATAAAACCTGATGTTACACTCAGCAAATTGCACTTTTCCTTTGATGTACTTTTATGGTGAAATAAATGCATTTCAGACACATTTTAAATTCATGGTTTGTTGTGTTCTCTATCTCTTGTTTATGTATAAATATAAAAGTTATGGCAATTTCTAGTATATTTTTGTTAAGTTTAGTGAACTAGAGAAAAAGCCATTTAATTCATTGTGCCACATGCAGCTACTTGCAACCTGAGAAGTGTTTCCTTGCGTATGTCAAAGTGCATAGAGTTTACATAGTAAATCAATCAAAAAAGCTTAGAAATCAACATGACAGCTGTAAGATTTCCGTCAGTCGTCATTGGCTGCCTTGCATGACACACAGTTCACTTTATTGATGGATCTTTAAGCTCGAAAAATGTATATAAATTCCAACTGGATTATATGAAGTGTGAACACTCCAGCTGTTCTGATGCTTTCTGACAGGACGATGCTGTTGGTCTCAGCAATAGTGGACGATTAAGACATCTGATGTTGCTGTTTAAATATTTGTCTCATGTATTTTATATGGCTGATATGTTTAATTTTGGGCTCTTGTGGTTGTTTCTTTTGTTGGTCTTAATGCTGGGTTTATTTGACAGTAGGGAGGATATATTGTCCTCATAGTATGACATCATGAGGAGACATCTCTGTTTTTGTTAGTGTCATTCTGTCTCCTTGGAGCAAAAACACAGTTTGCCCTGACAACAAGCTCCTAGTTATTGGTGACGTCAACTGACCCTTGAAAGAGCCTCTTTAAACAGCGAAACACTGTGTGAAAGTGGGTGTCTGATTGAATATGCATGAGTGTTTGGTTGTTTGTGGTGTGACTGAGAAGTGATAAGTGCATGTGTGTTTGTGTGCATGGATGCAAAAGAAGCAACAGGAGGGGGGAAAGTTGATAAAACCAAATTTTAAGTTTACAAAATGTACATTATGTAACATTTCCGCATTAAAATTCCTATAAACTACTAGATTTGCATTATATATTATGCTGAGTTGTGTAATCATGTTGTCCTACATGTTTCAACGATGTGCAAACCCAGGAAATTCCAAAATATTGTTTTTGTTAACCGTGCATTTAATTTGGTTGCCTGGCAGCATGGGGAAACACCAGATTATACTTCATGGAGTGAAGAAGGAGGTCAACAGATGTCGACGTACGTCCCCAAAAATAACACGAATGAAGCTTTAAGACGTTATTTCGATCATGATCATTTCTGCCTGAGTCAGTCAGATTGATTTTCATATGAAATGGAGGCTGTTTGACAAAAACAACAGCTCCCATAATCAGCAGCTTATTAAAACTGCAAAATGTTCGGATGCAGATGTTGTCTCAGGTCCTCCCTCTCAACCGAAACACAAGCACACACAGACAAGTGTTATACACAAGGTTTCCATAGCTTTTACATATCAGTTAAAATAGTTTTTAATGTTTCCACTGAAGGCAACTCGGTATATGTGACCTATAATAATCGAGCAGCCTCCTGTTGCACCCCTTATGTTTACACCAGTACACCAATGATCCAATGCTATTTCACTAAATCATGCAACTACGTCTTTTACTATTGATTTGATTTAGAGGCTCCTAGTGATTGATATTACATATTGGACATAAAAGCAGATAAAAGAAAACAAAGTATAAGTGAAGTGTTGTAGAGCTGAGAGAGAGAAAGAGTCTGAGAGGTAGAGAAAGGGGCCTTTTGTGGGTAAATCATGGCCACTGATTGGATGAGAGGAGTTAGCTGATTGGGCTTCCTGAAACAAAGAATAGAATTAAAGAACATAAAAACTACTTTAGTCACAACACCCTGTGATTAGTTAAATTATGGTTGTTGCAGTTATTTCTAGCCGTGCACACTGGTGCTGCAGAGCGTCACAACTGCAGTGCAAAGCTGCGACATTGTTGTATTAAAACTTTCATGGAGAATCTAGCCGAATAGCAAAAGAGCTTCTGCAGAAACTGTGAGGAGACTTCACCCATTCTCATCCATTCATTCCACTTTTGATCGTCAATCCTTAAGTAGCATGAAGAACTGGAATTTCCTGGAAACAGGAGTATAAATTTATATCCTGGAGAGCCGTTCTCAGTCCGTGTGCACCTGTGTGTGTTTGTATGGTCATAAACCCAGCATGTCGCTCGGAGGGAGGAATTTCTTCACTCTTGTTGACTCATTTTTCGGAAAAGCTGCTTCCATCTGCATGTTTCTGATTTATTCGGGTCTAACAAAGCAGTTGGTCTGACAAGGTTGCTGTCATTCATCCAGTAATTAATGGGAACATCCAGAGACAGAGACTTCCTCTTATTAACTCGTGTTTTATAGCCACTTAGGGGAAGTACGATGTGTTTCATGTTGTTATCGCTACAAATGGGAGGGAGTTTTTTCACAAGCCAGAAGAATTTGAGTAAAAGAACCGCATGATTACAGTATGTGACGCAGCAGGGCGTTGTTAGGTGTGTGTTGCTTCTCATCGTACATCTTTACATTACAGACACTGAGCAGACCTGGTAACAAGCGCCACAAATAATCCCATCTGCTTTGTCCCAGTGGAAGCTCTCTCAGGCTCCTCATCCACAGCGACCAAAATATCACTGTGTGTGTATGTGTGTGTGTATGTGTGTGTGTGTGTGTTAACAGCTTCAATGGAGCTCCTGCAGAGCGTGCAAGCTCACCATGGCCTTTTATTTTGCTGCAAACTGTGCAAATGTATTTTTCTGAACTCTGCGAATCTGAATTAAAATAGAAATGATGCTAAAACTAAACTAAACACTGAAGTTTAAAGTGTAGAAACACTGTTTAGTTATCTCAGAGAAAAAGAGGCACAAGACTTCAGAGAAAACAAAGACTGGAACAGTATTGTGAACTTATAGAAGTTACCAAATTAAAATAAAAATATGCAATTAATAAATTTAGATTTATTTGTTTTTAATTGGGTCAAATTTGTCAACATCACTCATGTTTATTGACACTGGGACTGTGATTTCATTGCCTTCACAGAGTGTTGTATTTGTGTTTTAATGCTTATTTTAAACCTAAACTCAGAGTATTTATGTGTATATAAATATTTATTAGATTGCTCCTGACAAATATGACCCAATGTTTTAATGGAAAAAGACAAAAACTAATGAAAACTAAGCTAAAACTAAGCTTTTTTTGAACCAATAAAGCTAAACTGAGTGAACAAACCAACACTGGAAGCTGAACTGAAACGAAAAATAAATCTGATGAAAAATACAAATGTGAATTTGCAGTTCAGAGTATTTGAGATTATTACATGGTCAGCATATGAGTGTGTGTGTGTGTGTGTGTGTGTGTGTGTGTGTGTGTGTTTACAAAGCATGACCAGCCACAGTAGCCGCAGCCATTTGTCTCGTACTTGCCAGGTGCTGCCAACTCAAATTTAGATCCTGACTTATCCGAGCTATTTTCGTTGGGGCCTAACTGGGTATTTTAACTGGCCCGCTCAGCTCAGGCATGTGGGATTTATTAAACAAGGCCCGATATATTTAGTGTCCCCTCGTTTTTTTTTTTCTCAAACTGTTGTGCTTACTGTAGGCCTGCCATCTTTTTTGCTCCCTGCAGCCGCTGATCAGAGCCCCAGAGGTTTCCATGGTAACTGGGTCATATGGCCGCAGCCCAGAGCTTCGCTGTGGTGCTTTTGATTGTCAGCAGACTGCGGCCTGGCCTTGTATAGAGACACAAAAACAAGTTTTGTTATTTGTTTGGGAGACAGATTACACATAGAAACAGCTAGATAATCCATGACTTTCAATCTGCCTATTTTTAACTCACAGAATGAATCACATCAGTGGATGTTTATCTGTTTCCAGCTATAGGAGGTTTTGGAGTTGCAGTGAGTTTGTTGAGCATGGTAGGATTTAAAACATAAAGACAGTTCACACAACCACTGGAATTGCACGAATGTGTCGAGTGCGGGCAGCATTAAAACAGTTTCTGTCTTTAAATGAGTCTTAAATGTGTTTTTTCTCGGCCCCTTCTGTCTCGTGTGGAATTTGGCAGTCCACGGCCGCCTCCCTCCTCCCTCTCAACCCCCTCGGCTCAGTCCGAGGCATTTTGCTTACCGTGTGTCTGACTGTGTGACTCAGAGTGGCAGTCCTGGTGTGTGTGAGAGTGTCAGCGGCTCAGTGTGTGTCATGCTGTCAGGAGTGAGAAGCTCTGCTGGCAACACGAGATCAAGAAAATCACAAGTGACTTTGGTTTGATTAAGTGGGAGCGACGCAGCAGCTCAGGTAAGCTACAGGGCAGTAATGTTACATGGTGATGTCATGTGCCGGTGAACTCAGGTGGAAGTTAAGATTTTGAGGTAAATCTTTTTTTTATTTTGGTCTTCATATTTGAGTCAAATGGTCGCTGTTATGAGGGAGATTAGCAAAATCACCCAGAATGAGAGTCATGTGGTCGACATCTCATTGAACTTGGTTGAGGATTTAGGGCTTTTAGGAGAACAGTGCAAACTTTTATTATTATTTCAATTAAAAAAAAGTGATCCTGCCGTCTGATACGACAGCTGAGAGACTGTAATTTTTGTTTCAAAGAATTTATGGCTTTGTTATTCATTTGTGAACAGGAAGAAAAAAACCTGTTTGCCTTTCGCCTCTTTTAATGCTGCTGATTTCTTTCGATCCTCATGAAAATGGCTGATGTGAAGTGTGTGTGTCTATGTATGTGTCTTTGTGTATGTGTGTGTGCACATGTGCGTGTGGGGGCATCCCCATGAGTGCCGAGGTGTGTGCATTTGTAGCTCAGCTGCTGCATGTGTCTGTCGCTATTTTAGTTGAGTGTCTCTCTCTCTCTCTCTCTCTCTCTCTCTCTCTCACACACACACACACACACAAACTGCAATTAATCTGTACCCTCATTGTCCAATAAAGTCATGTTTGTTGATGTAAACAGATTTAAACGCCATTTTTACAGTATTAATATACAAAGTTATTGCTATAGTCACTAGTTTATTCCTACTAACCACAGTATGAGTTTCACATTTTACATTAACGCCTCTGATGAATCAGTTTGGACCATTTTCTTTCCTGGCACACTGACATCGAGGTCTGCTCTCCTGAAGTGAACAATGTCCATCCATGGACAGCATGAAGGAGACTTAGATAATGTCACCCTCCCTCCCTGTGGGTCGAAATTCCTTTGAGAAAAGTGTCAGTCGTTGCTTCCGGTCAGATCCGTCATCTGCAGCTGTCGTCTGTCCGGAATATTCCAGTGACCTCTGACCCTTGATCCTGTTGCCCCATATAAAAAGGGCTCCATCACCAGATGGCCTCTGCTGCTTTGTTAAGCTGAATTCTTGCATCTATCATCTTTAATCGAGACATTTGTAGTTGCTTGCACTTGTGCGGAGCACTTGAACTAAGCCAAGTCTCAAATTTGGGATGCTACTGATTCCTTCCCCTGTGACAACACTCAAACAAATAGAGGCTATGAGGTGGAATTTGTACATCAGCTGTATCTTTTTTTAGATCATGAGCATATTGTAATGAAATAACTCTAAAGAAGATTTAGTGTCATTGACATTTGAATTATGTAGCTTTAGGAATCTCAAAATATCTGAGGCTAATGGGAAAGTTATAATTTTGAAGACAGTTGGTCTGCACAAAAAATTTAACCTGCTGGTGGCGCTGAAGAAAAAGTCACATTATCAACAAGGTCTATTCAGATTCGTCCTTTGAGAAAAATGACTGCGCAAAATTTTAGGCAAACCATCAAAGAGCAACTGCCAATAGTGACTGACAAAAAGACCTATAGGTCATTGCTGCCACAATGCAGCTTTACTGTTATCGAAGAACAATATTGTTTCTTTTAAAGATTACTAATGTGTTCGAGAGACAGTAAAAAAAAAAGAAGAGTAAACTGATGAAATTTTAAGTTGGTCCCAGTTTAATGATCAGACTATTATGCTGAGCAGGTAAATGATGCATTCAGTGGTACCAACACTGGTACGATTGCAAACCTGACGGGCAGGTAAATGGTGCATTATGTAGTATTAGGGGAAATTACCATAATAGGGACGGCTGTGGTGAGAATAAATATTTAGCAGCTTAAGTGAGGCTGTGCGTTAAGACCTTCCTCTGAGCCTCGTAGGGCTGCATCCATTCTTGGTTTCACTCTGGATGCGTTGAAAAGAAGAAACCAAATATGCTTTCCATCTTGCATTTGTTTAAATTGGGATATTTCTACGTTGTGGATAATAGAAATAACATCGCTTGCTATAGAGTTTGGACAGCCACAGTTGACCTCTATTGTAGTTTGTAATTAGGGATAAAGACAGCCTCGAAGCCGCTCATCTTGTCCAGTTGCACTTCGGTTGACTTCTGTGGTTCACAGCTTTGAAACTGAACACTAAGCAAACTTGGGATTAAAAACAAAGATAACTATGTCTGAGGAAATATACATCATGTCTACCCAATGCTTACATCCTATGTTGACTGCTTAATGAGTTGTGGGTATGTTTTTTTTTAAGCTCGTCACTCCTACATCCTGTTAAGTTAAGTTTTTGTGTTTGAATCCTCCTCCTTTCATTTTCTCTTTGCTCTGTGCTCTGGCCTCCACTCGTTTGGGTTTGTGGTGAAACTAAGCCTTCTTGCTTCATGAAATTTTCCATCAACAGCAGCAAATAACAACAGGGTCAGTCAAGGGGAGTGCGGCCCCCTTTGAGGCCAGTCCTAAAGGGTCTATTTTGGTCTGCCCTGCAAAATACTATCTACTTTTAATGTGAATAGGTTAGAGTAGGGAGCCCTGAAAAACACTATTCTACTTCTGCTGATATCCAAAGGATCATCTCTTATGCTAGAATAATGACTGAATTTTACCTACTGAAAACACAAAGGGGGTTGTTAAGTTGCAGATTGTTCATCAATCCAACAGCTTCTCCTCAAGAAAAGGAAGAGAGAAGAACTTCCTGTTTGAGTTGGAGGGTGCATGAAAACACAAGACACTAACATCTTGACACATTTAAGGATAAAAGAGACTGTAAAAATGACTTTTCTTTCACTCATCACCACAATTTGTACATATGCAACCTTTTAAAGTTGGACAACAACAACAAAGAATGGGACTGTCGACCAAAACTCTTGGTAACAGCAACTCAGCGGAAAAAGATTAGAAAATACTTTAATGTTAAATGTTAAATGCGACACAGAGAGGGTAAAAGCACTAGACTGGCATCTTGCTAGCTTCAGATTAAGCTAATGCTAATCGCGAATTAGCTTGGCTAGCAAAGTAGCATTCATGCCATCTTCATTAAAAGTGCTCGTGACAGGCTGGTTAGTTGTGATGGTGGGATTAGGATTGCAAAAGGTTGCTACATTATGTAGAATTTTCAGGAAACTTTTTACTGGAAGTTGAGCTCAGGAATTTGGGAAATTGTAATGTAAAACTGTACAAAAAATTGCTTTCAACCATCACATATGCAGCCTTCACTAATGCAGTCAAAGATCTACCTGCTTTCAATCAAAGCTTGATTAAATCACTGGAGTTAATTTATTTTTAGCATAATATATCCATTAATCAGGTAGTAGCCTAAAGCAAACTAACTTATGCAATTTTTGTCAACATCTCGTTCTGGTTTTTGCTAGCTAACTGTTACCATGTAGGATGTAGCTTGATTTATCATGCTTACTGAGGAGTTTAAATAGTCCTTTTTCTACTTATTCTTATTAAATGAATCACCTAATTTATTTATTTATTATTTTTTTAGAAGATTTTGACCCATATATGCTTATGATGTGGTAAAAAATGTTGTATTTATTTGCACATGATGTGCTAAATGCTATGCTGAATACATTCTGAGCTAGTGTCCTAAATATTTCCATTTTAACATTAAACATGTTTTTCCCATTACCTCAATATTTCCTCTGAATTCTGGCTGATTTCCAAGGAAAGTTTCCACCTTGAATATTTTGCCACCTCAGTGGAATGTTGGGTCACTGGTTGGGTTTTACGGTGGGAGATGAATGAAGAGGTGTGGTGTTCCTCAAAAGCCTTTCCAGCTATTTTGCATGGGCGTTTGGAATAATTGTTTTATAATGGTATTGTGTTAAGAGGAAGGGTGGTGGAGGTGCTCTCTGCCAAGAAATTTATACCTTCACCCAGTTTTTCTCAAAGCACTAATGACTGCTGTTCCAACACACCCTGCTTCCCCTCCAAATAAGACTATTGATGGCTAATTTCCTTCTTTGCCTGCTGCATTAAGTGACTCAACGAAGTCCCAACTCTTTGACTGGAGAAAACATTTCATGTCGTTTAGGCAGAGCAACACATTCAGCACATTCCACAGAAATAGAGAGGGAATTAAATAAACATTACCGTCTGTCTCTAAATGAGTTTACTCAGTAATTATGCACAATTGTAGATCATTAAAGTTGATTAATAAGGTTTTTTATTGTGCCTGTTAGGGGTGGTTTGTGTTTCCTAGTTTATGCTCGGTAAACCCTCAGGGGAGCACACGATGAGTCCTGAGCTCCGCTCTGTGTTTCGTCAAATTGTGTCCAAACAAATTTCCATTTCCATTCCTTTACTCCTACTGAGCAGATGGTCTGTGTTGAGAACTCAACTAGGAAAGCCTGGAAGATCTTTGTGCCATAACCGGAATGGAAAACTACTGAAGACCTTTGACAAAAAAAAAAAAAACTCACAACAAGACTTACTGATGAATGCCTGAATCAAGACTCAATTTTGCGTGTAGTTTTACTCATGTTGCTACTTTGAAATGCTTTATTTTCCTTTTTTGGGCTCTGGACAGATTCAGGTCACCCTGAGGGAAACCTTTCATCCTGCCTACATGCACGCAAAATTACACACTAAAGCCACATTTCCAGCAAAACTTTTGGTACCAGGAGCTACTTTTCGAGGAATTAAAAGGTTCCTACTACTACACTGCTGTTGGAGGTTTAGAAGATTGAAGATTAGACAAAGTGGTCCTGTACTGACTGGTGCACAATGCAAGCACTTCTGCATTTTACCCTTTAGTGTACTGTAACTTTTCTTATGCATTTGCACATTCTCACAGTCTACCTGCCCTCTAATCTGCCCTGGTCCCAGGTTTTATGGGCAACTAATAATGGCCTTAAATAAATGGCATGACAATGAGCTGCTTCTGTTCTCGTCTGCTGGAGGTGTTTTGCTAGTGTCATATGCTTAGGGGTGAATACACAGAATAGACTTTGGCTGCAGAGAGCTCAATGATTTGTATATAACTTACCACCATTAAACCTCTCTCAAATCCATTTCACAAAAAGATGTACACCAATGATATGGCAGTGCAAGCATGCTTACAAAGTCTTGCAGCCATGTGTCTAAAAAAGCAACAGCAACTATGCAACACTGATGTCAGCCATCAGTTGTTTGTGCATCTGTCGTATGTTTTCTTCTGCAACTCCATGTTGATGTGTCAAAGCACATTTAACAATAAAGAAACTGGTTTGAGGCTGCAGATTTTTGAAAATGGTGGCTGAAATAAAAAGCTGCAATACTTGAACAGAAATTGTCAGCACTGAAAGCTGCAGGCCTCAAAGTTCCTGCACTCTGGAGGGTTTTGCCCCCTGAGCAGTGACTTTATGGGGGGCAAAAAATGTCCCCAGAGCTCAATATAGACCCTTGCCCTTGTTGTTTAATTGAACTGAGTTGCCCCAAAGGTTCAGAGTCCCTGTGGAAAGTTTTTGTGGTTGAAACCTCTAAATGCTTTAACATCCCCCATCACAAAAGCAGTGGTCATTAGTTTAATGATGTCATGAATTACAATGAGCCATTTTCTTCATTTGTTTGATGTAACAGTGTTTAAACAGCATCCAAAGGATTTGGGGCCTCATATTGTGCAGACCATATTATTCTTAGAGCATATGGCTGCAGGAACCACAGCAAACCATTTTGATTAGCACAGCGAGTGACTTAAAAAGGAAGCCATGAGGTTTAATCAACAAAGGAAACCTGAGTTTCCCAAAGCAAAGCAGCAGACATGGCAGTCACCCAGATGAGTTGTTTCCTCTCTCTTCGCCGCCTGGCCATAATCCTGAAAATTGATTTTAAAACCATGCAGGCGTACTGGTTTACTCAAATAATCAATTTTCGACTTACAACTGCCGGTTGTGGTCGATTTTTTTGTACCAAACTTATCCTGTGTTATATGATAAATTCATGTCGCACAGGACTTCTTTGTTCTTCCAGCCTTTCTCTGTCTGGATTATATATTTAATGCACAGCTGGGTTGGTTGTTGCGTGGCAGATAATTCAAGAAGAAAAATGATGAAAATTTGTTATTGTGGTATCCAATAATACTTATTAAGGTGTAGAGGGCAACAACAGGATAGCATCCAGGGATAAACTAATGCCTTGCAATGGCAAATAATTAATCTGCCATTAATGTTTTGATGTAAAAGAAAAGTTGAGAACATATATGTGGAGAAACTGCAAACTCCGCAGTAAAATCTTGCCCCAACAGGGAATAAAAACCCATAAAACTGTAGCTGTGAGACAGTGATAACCACTCAGCCACCCTGCGACTCCTGACCTCTGCTGCCTCCAGGGCCTGAGGTCTCCCTGCTCGTGCCACGAACAACTTCTTCATTAGTCTCATGGCAAGACTCGTTTCCTACTGTGTAACACACACCCACGTCTGGCTGCGTGATAACGCCGGCCAAGTTTCCGTTGTTTCACTTCATCAGGCGATAAAACAGAGGAACTACCCCTCAGGAGTGTATTGTGCGGAGGGGGTGGGATGGTGTGAAAACAGCAGCAGATATGGAGCGACATGATCACCACTCCACCTGTCACTGCCACTGATGAATGAGTCTGAACAATGACAGAGCGTATCATTTTTCCTGTCTGACCCGGCCTGACTCATGCTCGCTTGCCATCCATTCATTCATTCATTCATTCACTTCCATTCACTTTCTCCGTCTCCCACACCCACTCCGTCAGGTGTGAATCCTCAAGTATGAAGCGTCGTCTGAGTATTTTGGCAGAATTATTGCTTTTTCTGGAACAGCAGTTTGCCTGCTGTTTGATTGACACGCCAGAGTGTATAAAAACCAAGTAACAGCCAAGTGGCAGGATGTTGGGAATTATTATACAGCTTTCCGAGATGGCTGGAATATCCTCAGGTCAGGACTCTGGGAGGACGGAGCAGCTGTTCTTCCGGCATTTAGAGAATTCCTGCCACTCCCCCTGTCAGTGTCGAGGTCGGGGGTGAACAAGACGTTCATGCTCTCTCTTTTAATAGAGTGATGATGGAATGTGCAGTGCCAGTGGGATGTGATTTCATTTGTCATAATGCATTTAATAAGAAATTGAAGACATTAGTTCTAATTAAAGCAGCAGACTTCCACAAGTTCACATTTCGAGGCGTGAGTGTGTGTGTGTGTTTTTGTGTGTGTGTGTGATGGTTAAAGTGACCCCTGTTCTTTGAATCTGGGATTTGATGTGGTAACATGGTGCTGGTGGGGGGTGGGGGGGGCGTTTGCTTTAATCATGACTCTGTGAAGAAAGAGATGAGACGGATGAAGCTGCCTGTGTTGTGGACTCTCATCCCTCCCGGGTCTCAGAGATCAGGGATCAGAGCCAGTGTCAGCCGACCCTCAGGGGAGGAGGTGGTGGTGGTGGTGGTGCATCGCCCAGACACAAAGACCTCTGGTTGGAAGGAGGGGGAAAGGGTGTATCTGCTTCCCGTAACACCACGTCTCGTCAGAGCCTCGGGGGCGTGTGACGATTGGCAGATATGGAGGCTCAGACGTGCCCTGAGGGCGTGTGTGAGTGTTTGAATGAGTCGTTATTGATGTTAGTGCGGCTGGCAGGCCTCCATCATATTTGACAAAGGTATATTCAAGCTCAAGTATTTGTCAAGAAGAGTAATGGCCCTTGCTTGTCTGATAAGATTTTATTGATGTTTCAGAAATAATTTGCATTCCTTCACTGGAATAGTAATTTAATTTGACAGGAAGAGAAGAAAATATTGAACCACAGGAGACTGTTTAAATAATATGAATCAAATTTAAGACCTTTTTCTCTGTAAAGTTCTGGATGTCTGTGTCTATGAGTTAACCATAAATTCTGACTGATCGCAACAATGAATATAATATGACTTATACTTAGTAGAAATGATGGCCAAGACTTTCCAGATTTGAAATAGGTCATACATTTCTTTGAAGCACTGTCTAGACTGAATTCTGCTAAAAATTGCAGTGAATTAATGCATAGCTATAAATTGTGATGGATCCAAAAATAACTCAAGCCTGAGTGTACTACAAGGACTTTTCATGTGGTTATGAATCAGTCTCAACTTGAAATTGATCCCTCTGAAAGAGCTGCATGAGAGAGATCATCAGTGAGAAGAATAGCTATTTCTATATAGCTATTCTTTATATATACATAAGTGTTAAAACTAATTTCCAATCCTCAAGCTGAGGAGAGAAGCTGCTCTGCCTGGTTTTACAGCAGCTGATGCTTCTATTTTGCCAGATGGCAGCAGAACAATTGGCTCGTAACGCAACATTTTATGTTGGCTTTGCTTCAGAGCTTTATCTTGCTGTTGGATTATTATTATGAAGACATCACATTACAATGGAACAATACTAACTTTTGCTTTAGCTGAATAAAATACTGAGCAGCCAAATCTGTTAGCTGAATAAACAGTAAAACAGAATTTTCTTTAACTTTGGTGAAATTACAGTTATTGATCTTTCAAAGCATTATGTTTGCATGTTACATCATCTCTTTGCATCCTGCAAACAACTCATTAAAAAAAAGAAAAATAATATAAAGAAATATGCCTTTCTCTCACTCACTTTAATAACAAATATACAAAAAATTAAAAGTTCCTTGTCATTAACTTGGTTTTTATGAAATTAAGTCTGTTCTTCTACCTTCTTATTGTAGTTACAGTATTTATTAGTCAGCATTGCAGTGTTGGCTTAACAGAAAACCAGTTTGAACAATCTGCTGACTTCCTTTTGAAACTCAGTGTATAAATCCAACATGCAGTTTAAGCTTTCGTGAGTATCGGTAACTGTAAAGCTTCACTTAGTGATGTGAAACAGTTGTTTTGACTGGATCAACCTTTTGAACTAACCAAAGTTGTGATTCACCTCCTCTTCAGGTGGTTCTGTGAAGGTCGTGAGCTGCACAACTCTCCTGACATACAGATCTGGAGGGATGGTGACCTGCACACACTGGTGATCACCGAAGCCTTTGAGGACGACACGGGACGTTACACCTGCGTGGCCTCCAACAGCCTCGGAGCAGACAACACTTCTGCGGAGGTTTATATTGAAGGTATGTTGTTTTTATTCCCAAAAAATTATTATATTGTAACTTTTTAGGCTTTTACAGTTACAGAGGTGCACAGTCGCTGCCCTTCCAGTGAACCATCATGGGACCTTTTTAAAAGAAAAACATGAAGCTTATAGCAGTCAATGCTTTGATCCTGTTGGATAGAATTGTGCCAAAATTTGTTATTTGAAAGACTACACACCCAAAGTTGGGTAAAGTAGCATGG
This sequence comes from Acanthurus leucopareius, assembly GCA_029814765.1. NCBI lineage: Eukaryota > Metazoa > Chordata > Actinopteri > Acanthuriformes > Acanthuridae > Acanthurus > Acanthurus leucopareius. The sequence goes on from JAQMCX010000046.1 coordinate 8,175,044, forward strand.
TAATTTTAAAGCAAAGCTAAAAACCTTGTAAAGCCGGTCCTCTGTGAACACTTTTATAGAACTAAGTCTCCTTTGGCGAGGCTGCAGCTCCCAACATGGCCAGACTTGTAAAGATTTCACCTCTTTTAATACTTTTTCCCTGTAAAATGTGCCAAGCTGGTGGCCATGTTAGTGTTGGTGATATATTTTGTGCAAGATGAGGGGTTTTCACTGAGCAGCTTTAGATAAAACTAAGCGGTACTTTAATATCTTTGTGAGATGCTGCAACTTCCGTAACTTGCAAAAATGATCTCTGATGTTGACTTACATCTTAAGTGTCATTTATTGCACAATTCAAACTGGATCTGGAGATAACTTCTTCACATATTTTTCCCCAAATCTCTTTTTCATACTATTTTAATAAGCTTTACAGCACAAATTAAATATTGCATTATGGTCCTCAGTGTCAGCAAATAAGAAGGACAAGAAGAAAAACTCTCTTTGCAAAGTATTCATATGAATTGCAGTTCAAATTTTGGTTCAAACTCTGTTGCTGATGAGTCTTAATCATTATAATTTTTTACTGATGAAGAGATGGTCTGTATGATACAGAAATAACCCTCACTTCTTTTGTTTTTTTCCATTCCAGGAGCTTCGTCATCAGACTCAGAAGGAGAAGGAACTTCGTCCAACTCCAGATCAGGAAACATGCCTCAGTATGTTTGTTACACAACGACCTCATGTGACCCCACGACCTAATGAACCTTAAACCCCTTGAACAGGTTAACTGAGCCCTGCAGCAGCTAATCAGGTCTTCTGCCATTAAAAGGGCCCTAAAAAGGCCTCTAAAGAGCCATAACCCTGAGCCAGTACAAAAACCACACTCTAAATAATGAGGGGTGCAGAGGGTTAATAAGGTAAAAAAATGACCATGTCAGGATTGTCTCCTTTAGTTATTTCCAAATGTTAAAGTTGTTACCCTTTCCCTGCTTTCACTCTCCTCTTTTATCTAATTCAATCCTGCTTCAGATGAAAAAGGAAAGTTAGCTCGTTATAGATGATTGTTAGCACATTAGATCCAGATGTGGATGCCTGAAGTTTAAAACAGCATTCTTAACATTACTAAATATGACTCTTTTTTTCCCTTTTTTGGTTGTTTGTTTGTTTAAATTTAAATTCCGCTCTTACTTGACTGACTTAAATATCAAATATACACTTATTTTAATCAAGTAGTGAATCGAGAGGCATGTTTAAGTTAAAAATGTCCAAACATTTGCTATTCATTATAAATAATATTGCATTGAAAGTTAGTGTGCTCTGATGTACCCGCTCTGCATGTTTTTGAGTTCTCTGAGTGTTTCTGATTGTTATCTGTTGTATAAATCAGCTTTCATCTGGACTACTTCCTGATTCTCATTCTGTTTACAAGCTGAAGCCAAAATAGATGATTTCATCTTAATTGCTGTTGAAACTATTTTTCCCGGATTCGAGTGTCTAAAAGTGTACAGAATCGAGGAATAACTTTTTTGTGTGCTTTGTTCATTTTTTAGAGTTCAGAAGAAGACCACTTCAATGTCCCTGACGATTCGCTCGTCATCGCCTAAAACCCCTGAGGTTCTTCCTCATCGATCCACGCTGGTCCAGGCTCTGTCGCAGCCCTCACAGAGAGTAAGCGCCAGGAACAAAGATGCACACAAGCTCGTACATATCTTGAAAATGTAGGAAATGTCTCTTTAATGATGTGCAGACTCCTTTTAGAGTTTCTGAAGTTCTTATCGTCTTCTAGATGCAGAGTCCAGTCTCATCACTGTATGGCGTTGACGTCTCTGGTCCTCCAATATTCACCAAGGCAAGTCTGCACACAATTTATACTACACATGCACTGATGTTGGTTGATAAAATGCTGCTTGCAGTTGGTGTTTCAGTTGATCCTAAAGGTCTTTGATGGGTTTGAGGTCTTTGCTCTGTGCAGGCCGTTCAAGTTCCTTCACAGACGCTCAGACAATCATTTCTTTATGGAAATAGTTTTGTGCAATGACGCCTTGGCATGAAACAGAAGGGAGTCCCTCTGTAAACCCTGTGGCAGCAATCCTGAAATGCTTTGCAGGCTGCAGCATCAAGATTTCCCTTCATTTAAACTAAAGGAGCAGCTCAGACCATAAAAGAGAGCCCCAGATACATGCATAGTACACAGCACATCATGCATGCAACGTATGCACGCATACAGCAGTACTTTAAAACAGTGTACTCATGTACTCAGTCTCCTTGCCTTCCCATAATAACAGCATGCGGTAATGTGGCTTTCAGCAGTGGGGGTCAGATAAAACATGAGCTTTGATGAGAGTTCCTCCCTCAGCTCGAAAAACGCCCTTTTCCAAGTCAGGACTCTTCAACACTCCCCCCCGTCTCCCCCCTGACTCCCTCTCTCTTCAGGCTGTATCTTATGACATGGACTGAGGCAGAGCTTCAAACTTTGCCCCTGCCAAACCCACAGGGGGGGGTCAGGACTCCTCCGCTCTCATTCATCCAGTGAGTTCAGGCTCTAAATCATTTTCCACTTCATTACAAAAAGACGTTTGTTTTTCTTCACCTCCTCACGCCTCCTTTTTTAAAAAAAAAAAAAAAACTGTCACAGACTTTAATTATCTCAATGAGAGAATGTTGGCCTCTGGTGAAGTCAGCACATGATGTCATCCATACAACACACCTACACACACACACACACACACACACAGACCCATGATGTGTCCCTGATTTTCCCAAAGACACACAACCAGAGTGAAAAAGACACATTTATTTACACTGACACTGAGTGCTGCTCGCTGAAGGACACCAGCACACTTTACTCTTTTCACCAAGCCGAAAAGATCAACACGGTGTTGACAGTGACTCCTCCATCAGCCACCGTGTTCAGAAACACTCTGTGCTTTCATGATCAACTGGACACGGGAATAAAGTCGGCATTTGTGAGGAGGAGGTCCTGCAGTTTTCAGTACGAGGGAACCACAGAGGAGTGAATCATCCCCTCAACTATTTTGCTGCCATAGAGCTCAATTTTCACACAATTATAGGTGAATTTTACTGTAAGTATAGTAGCTAAAATTAGACAAGGATATATGGTGATTCTTACTGCTTCCACTCTTGCCTAACTCACTGTAATGTTGAGTAGATTTCTTCTCATGCTAAGAGCTACTTGTTAAATTTAGCTTAATTAGTTATGAAGTGAATCACGATACATACTCTCTCACAAAAATCAGTGATTCTATAAAGACTTTATTCAGGAAAAAATCATCTTAGCAGACTTCTAAAAGGAAGGTTTTTATCTGTCAGTGATGACAAAAAGAGGCTCGACTTTGACAAGCTGTCAAATAAAACTTGCACTTACAGCTCATCACTGTCAGTGTTCGGTTTGGTACAAAGCAGAGCCTCATTCTGGGCTGCAGCTGAAACAAAGGAAACTCTGCATACTTACAAATTACTGTGTCTGTGATGTTTAAAAAACTCATGTTAGCCAAATGAAAAAAAAAGCTGGCTGAACAGCAATTTTGTTTTTAAATGCATTCTCAAGGGGACGACTCATTATGAAGCAAGTTGTAAGACGAGAGGAAGAAAAGCACCTTTTAACTTTAACTTTTAATATTTTTTCTTGGACATGAACCACATGAGAACCATTGCATAACAGAAACATGATCTAATGACTGATTTTAAATAGCAGCACAGCTTCCTGTTGCTCTGTAGTGAAACTGAATGACTGTTTATGTCCACCGGCCTCTCAGTTCTTCACATGGTGTTTCATCACTGGGCCTCATCTTCATTGATCTCGTGTCTCGTGTTCTGAACTCTGAAGCTGATTTATAGTTTTCATATCCCGTTTCAGCCTCCTCTCTTTGCCTCATCAGTCTTCATTGACTCCCTCCTTTTTTCTCATTACCTCTCTCTCTCTTTCTCTTACTTGATCCCTTTCTCTTCTCAGTTGTTGCAGGATGCTCAGGCATCCGAGGGCCAAGTGGTGGTTCTGGAGTGCAGGGTCCGGGGAAGCCCTCCTCTGCAGGTCAAATGGTACCGCCAGGGGGAGGAGATCCCAGACTCCCCTGATTTTCGTATTCTCCAGAAAAGTGAGACCTTTTTTCCAGTTATAAAAATGATATTTTAATACTAAATTGACACTGCTTATGACCAAAATATTTATTTGTCCTCTTCTCTCCACTGCTGTGAATCAGAGCCTCGATCTGCAGGAGAGCCAGGTATGTTCCCTCAGTTCCTCCCAGGTGTGTCTGAATGTGACTGATACTTTCATGTTCCCAGCCGCAGTCAGTGGTAAAAGATTATTAACGCGTCATTGGCTTTTGTCTGGAGACTCAAATTAAGTTTGATGTCTCCATTATCAGCTGCAGGTTTTCAGCTATTTGGTCATGTCTACAGCAAATCCCAAGTTTATTAGTCAGTTTTTCACAGAACAATTGTAATCACATAAACAACAGAGGGAGTCTCTGGGAAGATCTGAGTGACCTTAACACCCCCAAACTGGAACTTCCTGTTGTTCCATAGGTCCATTTATGGGGAAAAACAGCTGCAAAACACTTCAGCTTTTGGTCCACTAGGACACTTTTTGTTTGCTTTTCTCGACATTTCATGTCATAAGTTGTCTGTCTTGTATTTTCATCCTTATTTTTATTTTTAATATTATTTTCCATCACAATTTACATTAATTCTCTACTCATTTTATGTCATTTATTTATATAAAGCAGTTGGTGCCTATTACTTTCTTGTTACAAAGCACTCTTAGCCGCATTTCTTGCACAAAAGACGCTTTACGCATAAACTTTATTCAATTATTACTGTTTGTTGTTTTTTGAGTTAAGGATAATGAGCCGTCAGAACAATGTCATGGCACCCGCAAACACAAATACATAAACAGACACACAAATCACGCTAATTTATGTCAGACGGCTTCCCACCTGTGTGACTCAGGGGTCGTTTCAGGTGTTACTTTCATGCTGTGACTCACTCAGACGTCTTTGAACATCTGTGCACCGGAGTGTATGTGTGTGTGTGTGTCTGTTCGTCATGAGAAGTTACATCCATGTTTGTGTGTTTTCGCCGTTGCTGACTCATCAGTCTACATAACAAGTCCATCATCAGTCTAGCGTGAACGCAACATGTCTTCCTGTCCGTGTAATGTCTCTTATTAAGAGTCATTACAGAAAAATCAAGTGTTAGTGAGTCACTTCACTTCATACCTGTGCAGATCACTATTGATGACTATCTTTTATTCCTGCAGATCTAGCTTGTAAGCTTCTAAAAAGTTTGGTTATTTTAGGTGATATGAACAACATTTATACCTAGCATTTCGTCACTAATGCTAATGCTAACGTAGCTATTCGAGGACTGAACCTGATATTTCTCAAATTTTTAAAATCTAACCGACAACAACACTTTGGTTTAGACTTAAAAGGACTTTGACTGCTGTTCTTTGTTGTGTAGTTGGTTTAGATTTGCTGAATCGTACTTTTATACCTTATGAGCAGATGTTTTAGCTAAGAAACCTCTGCGCTAATGCTAATACTCCTAAGCCTCATAGGTCAGTGACGACACGTGACATGAATGTCGTTCTGCTATTGGCTCAGAGATCCTTCGGCCATATCAGATCTTGTCAGTAAACTCGTTCAAACGTGAATATTGTGATCATTTGGACCCGTCAATTTTTTTAAATCATCATTTCACCTCTATAACTTTTTTTTAGAGAAATTTATTCCTTCATGCTACACCTTTCTAAAAATTCTGTGGATGTATATATTTTTTAAATTATTTGTTTTCATGTAATTGTAATCTGTATGACCTTCAACTTTGTACTGATGTTATTTTTTGTTTTTTAAGAGGAGATCTGCACCCTGGTGATAGCTGAAGCATTTCCAGAGGATGGTGGTCTCTTCTGCTGCACCGCGTCCAACCCGTATGGCTCCATCAACAGCTCAGCTCATCTCACCGTCACTGCAGGTGTGTCCCACACAGCTGGAGAGGTGGTCAACGTGTTGTTACCAGGCAACACTTGGGCATCAACAAGCAGCAGGCACCACGGCTGAATGAGAGTGTATCAAGCTGTGTCATCATAAATCTGTGGGGCGACACCTGAACTCTGACACCTGTAGTACCTTTGAGCTGCAGCTGATACTTGTTACCTTGACCTGCCCTTTAATCTACATCTTATTTGAACCTACAGCATCTGCCCAACTGGCTCAAAAGGCAACTTTATGGACAGCTCGGCTGTCCAACCACCATCAGTATACTTTTACCAATAGTCACTAGTTAGCATCCCTTCTGGTATCAATAACATTTCAATAACTAAGTCCTTAGACTTGTCTTACCAAAGAAAAGATGACAGTTTTGTAGGAATTTGTGTGGGTGTGAAAGTGTAGCAGGTCTACCAGGAAAATAGGAGGGTTTTGTTGAGCCCGTGACAAAGAAAAGACTCAACAGGGTGTTACAACATCCTAAAACTTTCCCCCTCTTTCTAATAACATTCTTCCACACAGGTACATTTACTGTTAACTCAAGGCTCTAAGCAGCCTTTATGTTTTTTTATAATGTCCTGTAACTTCAAAGGGGTCCTGAGCTTGATTCCTACCATTTCTAAGCAGTTGTACCAAGCCAATCTTGTCTTTGAAATGTGGATGCCTTATTGTAAAATGAGACAAAAATGAAATGCAAATTATATGATGTGAAAAGTTCATTTTTCTTCTCTGGAAGATGAATCATAGCTCAGTCACACCAACTTCTCATAGCCTGATAGTTTCCTGGTGTCACTTATGAAAACTTTATTTTAGGCCCATGTCTCAACAAGAACAGAAAGCAGGAAAAAGTCCATGTTTTGGGACAGCAGTGGCATAAATATTTGATTTTTTTAATTAAATGGCTTTTAAAAAATGTGAAAATCATGACACATTCCTGTTGTGTCGTCTGTGTGGTGTGAGTTAACGAGCAGCTCTTTGTGATTACTGCAGAGGACAAATATTTTTGTGTGTATCCTCACAGACAGAGTTGTGTATGTACAGTACAGGACTCACCGCACAGTTAAAGGAAAGCCTGAATAAACAGGATTTTGCATCAGCCTGACTGGACCCAGCTGCTACTTTAGATCAGATCAGCTGCAATCCAGTCTTCTGTGTGTGTGTGTGTGTAATCTACATCGCTGAGGCATGCGGGGGTCAGAAGACAAACCAAACATTAAAGTCCAACATTTTCCACTTTTCTCTCCTGTTTGTTTCTGTCAGCAGCCGAGGACTCATCCAGTAATGGCATGTCTGGTGACAGCTCAGGGTTCGAGGATGCGGCAGCCTTCCCCCCTCCTCCCCCACCGACAGAGATCAGCCTCCTGGAGCTGCCACCCAAGATGCTGCCTCCCCACGGCACCGAGGCTCTTCAGGTCAAGGAGGTGGAGATCTGGCCCAGCGTGTCATCCCTGCCTCCCGTTCAGATGGGCTCAGAGGTGGACGACAAGGATAAGGGTAAAGGGTCTGTACAGAATGGCCAACCTGCAAATCCACCATCACCGCCTAAAGTGACCACACCTCCTCCCCTACCTCCACCTCCACCTCCACCACAGTCTGATGTCCCGATCAAAGCCCAAAGTCCAGCCCAGGTGGCACCAGACTCACCTCAGTTCCCAGGCAAACTGTCTCCGTCTCCTGGGAAGGAGGGTCCCCCGCTGCCGACCAAGCCTAAACCAAAGCTGTGAGTACCTGTAGAGTCCCCATGTGTCTGTGCCCTCGGGGAGGGGGGGCAGGCTGGTCACCAGGGAGGGGCCTGGAAGGGAGGGAGGGTAGACGGACTGGGAGGCCTGTCCTGTCTGTCTGAGGGTTTGTGGAAATGATAGTGTCTCAGCTTTGTGAAAGGGTTAACGGGGGGGGAATCCCAGGCCTTTTTTTTCTGAACAAAAGCATTCCCTCGCCTTTATGCTGGTGGCATCGTGTTTGCCAGGGCGGGTCTGCCAGCTGCTGCCTGTCTGTGGCTGTAAACAGATCTGTGTGGGGTTTTTTTTTTTTTTTGGCTGGATGGCCCCTTTTGTTTGTGTGACCTCGGACTGCATGCCGGCCCCGGACAGAGCCGCTGTGGCTTCTGTCTGTTGGCTGAAGAGGAATCAGAAAGGATGTCAGTGTTATCAGAGGAGAGTTGGGCGCTGAATGGCTTTGTTTTCAATGGCCCTGTTTTATGAGATGTCTGCAGTGGACGAGCCTCTTGTGCATGGATTTTAATCTCACCTGCTGATGCTGAAAGTAAATGCTGATGCATTTACTTTTCGTTAAAGTAATTTTTGCCATTTTTTAAAAGACTACAAGAGATAGTGTTGCCTATAAATAAAAAGAGAGGGACAGAGTTGAAGTTCCATTTTCAGACTCCAGCCAGAGATGTTAGCATCTCCGCCATCTTTGCTATGATGAAACCTCATGATGCATCTCAGATGATAGATTACAGCAGACTGTATGCAAATAATTTCAATCTACTGGCTTGTTCCTCTTCTTTTTTTTAACAGTTTAGCCATGCTAGCAGCAAGGCCCTAGAGATGACAGTGTTGCTCAGTCAGTTTGTTGGTCTGTCCTGTTAGTCCAGACAACTATTAGATTGATGGATTCCTTTTTTCACAGACATTCATCATTCTCAGAGGATCACTCCTACTGGCTGTGGTGATCCCTCGACCTTTCCTATAACACCACTGTACACCTGACATTTGTGTTTCAGTGTAAATTTGTCAAACCCTATTTAATTGACAACATAACAAGTCGCTACATATACTGATGTGCCTCTTAGGATAAACTATAATAATCTTAGTTGATCCTTTGACTTTAACTGTCATGTGAGTCACTCATTAGTCACCTATTTGGTTAAATATCTTGACATATACAAGATTAATTTATTTTCCAGACTAATCCTAATATCTTAGACAAGAAGGTGTTTTGTAAAAGTTCCTTTATATGGAACTATGTGAGCAGTATATCACATCAGCTGCAGATGGATAACAGTGTTTCTGTGAGTTATAAGAGGCTGCATTTCCGTGATAGTTTGGTTTCTGTGCTCTGAAGCTTGATTCTTGCATTGAACAGTCCGTTTCCACTGCATGTTTGCACTGGATTTGATTCCTGCTGATGAATGCTACACAACTGTTGACATGTTAAATATTATGACCTTTTAATTTTGTGCTTCCAGAGCTGAGAATATAGAGGAGAAGACAGAAAATCACAGGTAAATATCTGTCTGTGAAGGTGACGCTCTGGACTTTATTTAAGTGTAACCTCATTAAAGGAGTTATCACTGGAAACAAACTCAGACGGCAGCCGAAGGTGGAAATTTTACATTCAAATTCAATATTACATTTCAGATTTTATCTTAGAGGTTAATACTCTTCTGCTTGATAAATTAGGCAATGGCTGCTTCTCTTATGAATTCACTGCTAAAAACAGTCAACTCTCAATGGTGAAGCAGTGAGAAAGTATAAGCATTCCCTCCTCTGCTTCACCCCACTTAAATTCTGTAATTACACAGTAAAAACTGCAGCCCTGCCATTAAGCAGAGGTCACATTTGTGCCACACTTCTCTCTGTTTCCTCAGGTAACATGTAGGAACAAGTGTGACCACTGTCGACCTCAAACCCCCCCCTGAGTTCATCGTCAAATTCATCGCACCGTATGACACAGACTCACTTATTGTTGCTTCTCTGTGAGCCACATGTTGCTATAAAACATCATCTGAGCACAGCAGAGCCTGCAGCCTTCGAAAAACACTCCTGGCTTGTTACTTTAAGACCTTTTTTTGTGCAATTTCCCGGAGTTTTTTTAAACAAAAACCATGAATTTCTAACAAACCACTTTGTTGAACTGCTGTAAATTCGATAGACAGAATGGAAACTATGACCCTTATGTCATTTATTTGAAGAATAAGGCAATATCATGAAATAGCTTAATTGTTCTGCTGCATTTATGTAAATTCGCTGGGATCAGGAAGGACTGAGTTTTATTTTTCTGAGTGAGCAGTTTACCCAACTTAATGCAAGAGTGTCTAGACTTTACTACTTATTGAGAATTACTGTCCTCCTAAAGTCTGGATTTCTGCACCATTATTCACAAGTAAATGTTACGCGTATGCGGATATCCCTTAAAATTATTCTGGGTTTTTACACCGTTCGTTATTATTTATAAAGGGACAGCAGCATTAAATAACAATACAATCTAAGCACCAGTGTTTGTAGCTTTTAGGGGAATGTGTTCTTGTCCAGGAGTCTAGAATAAATCACTCTAAATCGCAAGAAAAACATACTGGAAGCCTGTGTAAGGGATGATTTTTGCTTCAATAACACTAAGCTGATGAGATGGAGGAAGTCGTTGTGTGACTTGGCAGCCTGAAGTGACGGCAGGAGGCCCGAGCCGCGAAAACAGACCTGCTGGTTTTTTTCTGCCAGAGCAGGATCTGCAGGTATTTGGGTTTGATACTCGGCGTTAATGTCAGACGTCAGATTAAGAATCAAAGGAAATTCTCAGGGGAGAGGCTCCTATTGGCCAGCTGGATCCGAACCAACCGTCGGGTTTGGAAAGAAAGCAGGGTTTTACCACATGGTAGAGAAAAGGCAGATTGCAAATTGGCAGCACCGTCTGATTGTTTTCTCATCTGGAATTCAGCTTTTCTAGCAGAATTTTTTAAAGTTATTCGACAAAGACACAAATAATATTCAGTTACTTGCTGTAGTTTGTAAATGTGATTGATAAAAGGAGGATAAAATGAGCATTTTTGCCAATATTTATGTTGTCCTCTCATAAACTGCTCAGAGAATTAAGCACATGGAGCCAAAGATATCTGTTGTTTTTGACTTGGATGGGTAAAGTACAGCAAATGATGGATATCTCGAAGGCTCTTAGGTTGTATGAGATGGTCTGGGAGATAAACTGAGCTTTCTTCAGAAGAAAGCATAAAGAAACAAGAAATACACGATGAGACGAGTCATAATTCAGCTGTATGAGACTTTGCATCTCAACTTAAAGTCATGGCTGCTTGTTGGACAGAGTTATGTCCCTCCTTTTCAACACAGCTCGTCTTTATTCAGATCCCTCCAGGGTTCAGCTGTGACCGTCTGCAGGCCACATTAAGAGAGCCTGATAACACATGGAGCCTGTAAATCTGTGCATGTGTGTGTGTGTGTGTGTGTTCACACACATGTATGCTCACGGTTGTGGTGTGTGTGTTGATGGATGAGGTGTCAGTGCTGCCGGTGTTAAGTGTCAGCCTGCCTTCATTGATAAAGGTACTTGTTTGCCCAGTGTGGCATTTCACAAGAAGGTTTTGAGTTTTTGCAAAAGGACAACATGTGTCTGTACTCGTGTGCCTTCACATTTTTAGACATCCAGATTTTTGTTTAGGAGACCTGCTGCTGATTAATTCTTTCCTTGTGTTGCTTAGTCACTTATATACCTGCAGGCTGTAGGAATAGTCTACTTATTATCCGGTAAAACACTCAGGCAAAATAGTCAGCAACCACCAAGAGTCTGAGAAACAAGACGACAAGATGAAGGAGGAGACGGTTAAAAGTGTAAAGCCAGTGCAACACGTTGAGGTGTGACCACCATGATACTGCATGTGATAAAAGAGGCAAAGCATCATATTATAGTGTGGGATAATGTCTGGGTGGGCGTCACACACACACACACACACACCAAACTTAAGAAACAGAGGCAACAATTATCCTCCAACTATTCCACAACCTAATCTCTGTTTCATAAGACCAGGAATCAACTCTGACAGTCCAAACTGTTCTCTTGCACGGATTTTATTCCACAAATTGCTTTTTACGTGTCTGTTGTACTTTAACCAGTAAAACGTCCGTGGATTTCTTTTTTTAATGCAGCTCTACAGTATGTTCATTTTTCTTTGTATGCTAAGATTAGCGATGATGAAAAACAGACTCACATCTGCACTCGACGGGACCTCAATTTAGATTTTTCTTTCATTTCCATTTTCATGTTTTTGCAAAACATCTAGAATGATTCAAGTCTAAGTATTTTGCTGTTTGTTTGATAATGAAATGATGGTAATTAATGATGTCCAGGTTTTATATGTACCAGTAGATTGATAGCATAAAGCCATAGAGAGAAGGTTTGTATGTGAATTTAAATGAACCAAAGTCCTACTGGACTCACAGTAAGCAGTGCCTGCAGTTGATTATACCTACATTTACACACGGCATTTGTTTGTAGGTTGTTTGAGACTCCATTCCCGAATGTATTGTCTGATGCAAAAGAAGCCCTTTGATTGGCTACAAATAATTCCCTGTTGAAAAAAATGCAGAAATGAATGGGGTTTGTCAAAAAATCCACACAAACGAAATGACAAGTGGTTTATAAATGCAAGTTCAACATCTGTATCTAAAAGAATCAACGTCCACATGCTTTTGATGCAAACTGCAGACAAATAAAAAACATATATAAGTGGATTTTAAAGACATGTTTGGAACAAGAGGTGCATTCATGTGCACTAAAAATAAATCTGTAAAACTCTTTGCACAGGGATTAAGATAAAATATTTGTGTTCATTGAACAATGTCTGTGGAGGAGTTGAATCCTTCTGTATGAATTCATTAATATTGCATCAGATCGGACTCCATATGATCATCGTCACAATACAGTTCAACCAAAAAGTCATAATATTGTTACAGTGAATGATGGTCCATCCCTAACACACACAAACACACAACCCCAAACACACAGGAGTTAAGAGGACACCATGTGTATCACTTAACAGGGTTAATGCTCTCAGCCTCTGCATGCTCACACACTGCAGCGATAAAGATGAGGAATGGTTCGGTCCGCTTCAGTGTGGCCTGTGTTGCACACAGCTTGACCTCGAACCTCTCAATCTCAGTCCGCTGACATAATTGCCATTCCACTGAGATTAAATGATTTCTGCAGTAGCTCCAAACCTCTCAAACGCCACTGAGGCTGTTGTCAGGGGAACACGAGCAAACTGAAAGCAACAAACTGCTCTTTGCCAACAGCCCTCATCAGTCCCACACTGTCACACACACAAACACACACACACACACACACAGACACACAGAACTTTGTTCACAGCATGAAGCCCCAGCACGTGATTGGCCGTTGGTGTCTGTGCTTTTTCATCAGACCACTAGTGGGATTTTTTAAGCTCCAACTCAAAGCAGGACAGATGTTCCTTCTGTGTTGCATTTAGTATTTAGAGCCTTTACTTAAGTAAAAGTACCAATACAGAGAGGCAGAAATACTCCATTACAAGTGAGGGGCGGGGACACACCAAGCTGACATCGGCTGGCGTCAGAGAAAACGGGCAAACTACTGCGTGGCCTCAGGCCAACTACCGACTGGCACCATACCAACAGGTGGCGGTAGTCTGTATTTGTCATTCTCTCCTGGTCCACTGATTTGCTAGCAAGCAGCCAATCAGAGTAATCATTTGTCCCGACAGTCGATGCCAATTAAACATGTTGAATCAGGCGAAAACACGCCAACAGGGGTCACCAACCTCGGCCCGGTGTGTCCTAGCCCTAGAAGTCCTGCTTAAAAAAATCCCCCGAAGTTTAAATGCAGCTTTATTAGAGTATTAGAGCTGCAAACTGTTGCGGTATTAGCAGGAAAATGTAGTTAGAGGATTTAAATAAAGTAAAAAGTTAAGGTTTCGTCCATCTGACTGATTTATTACTGTCAACCTGTTCTCACTGCAAACTCGTCACATACAGCAGCTTTTTACAGCACTGGTTACCTCTTTAGCATCTGTTAGCGCTTTGATTCTTAAACCAATGGCTTCACCAGACCCGGCAGTCATTTGGAGAACTGTTTTCGAGTCCCAGTGAGAGCGAAAGTCTGTGATTTTTTTCTCCCAAACCAAACCTAGAAGTGTAGTTGCCTAAACTTAACCAAACCACATCTGTTTTACAACGTTGAACAGATGTTAGAGAGGTTTAAACGTTAGCGGGGAGGCTTTGCGTGTCACAAACAGATGTTAAAGGGGCAACCAGAGCTTTAAGAAAGGTCCTGAGCAAACATTAGTGTGTGATGAGTTAAAATGTGTTGTGATTAAACAAAATATGACATCATTAGATGATAAATACTGAGACATCAGTGTGTGAGCTGCATGTTACTTTTGAAGCTGTTGAAGCTGAAGCTAGTTTGAACTACTGTATAAACAGTTTTAAGACAGGGACAGCTGTTTTAATGAGTGGCCCGAGATGATTAACGGGAGAGGAAAAAAGGAAAAACAAAGTTCGGATACAGAAATCTGTTCATGAATTTTTCTCTAGTCTCTGATTTTTTGGTGGATCATTGAATAATCTATTAAAATGAAACCATATGAGAAGTTTTAAGCAGAGAAGTCACTATTTGGTGAAGCCGTTAACAGCTAGAAAGTGCAGTTTCAGACTTAGCTTGGTCCAATTAGCCACCTTTATAGAGTTAATTTGACTGTTTCCACAGATAAAAAGATCAGGATGGAAACAGAATATAATGAGTTGACAATTCTGTCTGATATGAGGCAAGTTTTCGACCAATCAGGTGTAGTCACAGGTTTGTGTCGGCTTATTTGCAATTACAAATCAAGTTTTTTTGCACACTGGCGTCAGGGTGGTTCGTCTCTGCTCTGTCTGATTGGCCGATCAGCTGGATGGTCATCAGGTTGTGTATCTCCAAAAGTTGACTCTGCTTCAACTTTCCAGTGGAAACAAAAATGAATGGAAGAACTTGTTTTTTTTTTTTGCTGCAACGTCTCATTTGATCTAAGTGAAGCTGTAAACATCTGACATCTGAACCTGACTGAGGAGCTTTTTGTGAGAAACCAGAAGCCAAAAATAAAAACTGTGGTTGCAAATAGTTAAATATTTTAAAATGTTGTATTTTTAAAAGCTTGTTATTCTGTCTTCATCCTTAAAATAAACACTAGCTAAAGCCATCAAACTAAATTAGTGACAGTTTAACATTTTTCCGTAAAAATTTAGCAGAGTGGAAATCTAAATACAAAATACCATAATTAAGCACAAATACCTCAAATTGTTCTTAAGTACAGGACTTAAGTAAATGTCCCCAGTTACTTTCCACTGCTGGTTGCGTTGCTGAACAGGGAGCTCTGGCTGCCAGGATTTGTCGCATATCTGCGCTGTGACTCAGAGCTTCCTCTCAGCAGTGTGTTTGTGTTTACGAGGTGCAAGTCATGAACTCTCTAATGAAGTATTAACAATCACTTTGTTGTCGAGGTGTTGCTTGTGGTTTTATGAAAAGAGGGAAACATGCATGTTAAAGAACCACATATGGAGCCGGCTGCGCTCTGAGAGCGTCGCTTTGTGGGTTCATTGTCATCAAACGTCTAATTAAAAAAAAAGGGAAGTAAAACACTAACTTGCGGATCAGTTCCCTAATGGATACCTTCGCTTCAGTGAACACCAAAGAGGTTTTTGATTATCCAGCAAGTGGACACAGAGAGAGAGAGAGAGAGAGAGAAAAAAGGCTGAAACAGAAAATAAGTTGTCATCAGGGAGAGAAAGAGCTTGTGCAACAGAAATTAAAAAAAAAAAAAGCAAAATGAAGTCACTGGAGACACAAGAGAGCAGGAAAAACAGATAATTTCACATCAAGCCTCCAGAGTCAGAGATGGGCAGTCCTTAAAAGGACATGGGAGACACAGGATTGGCTGAGGTACCAGACCAGCTAACCACTGGATTGGTCGGTTGGGTTAGAATGACCTGCATGGAATGGAGAAACTTTCCAAATAAGGAAGAGAGTTGTCGGAGCTGACCTCCATAACACACAGACTGGAGAGAGAGGGGGAGGAAAGAGGGGTGAGTGGAGGGAGAGAGAGGGAGCGATTTTAAAAGAGAGACGAGGGGAGCGAGAGATCAGGGTGTATGCTTGAGAGTTGACAGCATGGAAACTAACAGGCCTCAGTGATCCCCTCACAGAGAGCCGACTGTTTCCCAGGAAAGAACACACTGGTATGTTAAACACTGACAAACACACACACACACACACACACACACACACACACACACATATGCTCAGAGAATCATTATTTCCGGATAAAGTCAATCAACCTCCGATTAGATCCTGTTGCTGGGAGCGTGTGTGCTTCCACTTGTGGAGGTTAGTTTAAGGGTGTAAAAACACCCACACACACTCTGATATCATGACACCGCCATCACCAAGAACCCACTTAGAGAAGAAAAAAGATAAATTTACTGTGACTCGCATCACAGTGTCATCGAGTCAACACACAGGGGATGACTCACCCCCCCACACAGAGAGGAGGACCCCCTCCTCAAAGCTCCCTGACCTTGTTCCTCCAGTATACAGACACAATTACATGCCCGCTTCAAACTACACACAGCACCACACTGGCCCCCCACCTTTTTATTAACACGCTATGACTCATCAGCGGCCTGGAAAACACACACGAGTCTAAAAATAGAGGCATTACATACAAAAATAGAAATGATTAGTTTCTAAAAAAAAAAGGTTTTGTTTCATCCCACAAATATGAAGGGGAAAAAATTCTGTTGTTGAGAAACTGAATATTAGTGAGTTTATGTCACTGGCTGAAATGTGGGTGAAACACGAATACAGATATTTTTGTAATTGCAGTATGGGTCAAATGTGACGTTTTCATCACAGGAGCTGCATTTTTTCTGTTACAGTGAAAATGTGTCACACCAACATACCATTGTAAATGAAGCTTTGTGACACAGACACACTGGCCTACATAACGTATTCTCAAGACATAGAAAGAAACAAGCTTGTTTAGTACAATAACCATTCCTACCCAAATTAAATACACTTTGAACGATAATGATGGTTTCACGATACAGCGATTCTTCGATATTTGACATGTTTTAAGACAATCATCTGAGATACATCAAGATGTCTGTGTAAACTAATTAAATATAACCCCCCCCCAAAAAAAGTCAAAAAGCAGGAATTGTGTATTTAGTCAAATCACCATGGTGTCAGTTATACAGACTTTGACCATTGAGATGAAACAATGTATGAAAAAGAGCTTAGAGCCTCTTCACATGTCGACACAGCCATCCAATGATGACAAAATATGATGAAAGACTCATCTCTTCTACCTTCCACTGTGTGGTAATAAAACCAAAATATCCCTGATACAGACGCTGCTGTCTTGCAGATATAGATGCCTGATTCAATTACAGGTCAGACTCAGCAGTCAGTCAAAACTTTACAAACTAATTTTAGCATCAAATAGCTAATAGAACGATAAAAACGTGAGCATTCACTAGCGTTGTAGGAAGCGCCTAAAATACAGAAAACATCTTTGTGAAAATTTAAATTGATGTTTACTTTAGTATTATTTAGTTTGGTCCATGTCCCGTCTGCTAACATGTAGGGACATAGCAAGACACCAGGGGGCGTTTCAGAAGTTGTGGCTTCACTTTAAAGAGCCGTAATGTCGTCCATCTTTTTACAGTCAACAGTGCCATCAATTAAGTGTATGTAGGCATGAACTGGAAAAAGGAAAAACTGCCAGAAAGCAGAAAAAATTGCATATTGGTCATGAAGGAGCGACTCTATTAAGTTTTATATCAGTGTCTAAAAAATAATTGGAGTATAAAATTTTTCCACATATCATAGAGCTGTAGATGAAACCAGATAAATGTTTGTGACGGAGTGTTTGCACACACAGCAGCCAAAGAACTTTGTCTCCATTATCCAAGTTGCTCCATAGTTCCCATACAGTTTGTGTTACATAAAACTATTATGTTCCATATGCAGATAATAGTCACTGACTAGATAAAGTTTCTGTGTGGACATAAAGACTTCACATTATGTGGATTTTATGTCCAGTTTCAAATGTTCACTTACAAAGGATGCATTACATTTGTGTCATCTGAAACTGAGGGAAGTGTTCAGATGATTAATTTCTTAAATCAATCTTCCACTTTCTCTCCTTTATCATGCTGTTTCTGCAGTCTTAAGTCCCTCAGGAAACTGTATAAATTCAGACACAAAAGGACAAAAAAGCAGCAAGATTCAGGTTTCTCTTGCATCCTGATTGTCACATGAGCGTTTTCTTTATGTGCAGCTCTGAAAGCTCTAATTATTTTTATTCCCCTACTCCCAAAGGGAAGTTCCTCAGCAAACAGCGCCACAGCACACAGCTTTTATTCTGAAAGGGGTTGGTCTCAGGCAGGCTGGGAGCTTTTACTGTGAAGGGGGGCGAGCTCACAGACAGACTGACTCATGCAGAGAGAGAGAGAGAGAGACTGAGTCTGTCACCGTCTGACTGCTCGCTGCTCTATATATGCTGCTCATACCTGGCAGGGCAGCACTGTAACATAGTTCAGTCTCTCCTGCAGGGAAATATCAGAGCTGCTTCACACCGACACCACAACAAGGTAAAACTTTGACTTTTTATCACTTTCAGTGCGAACTGACAACTCATCTAAACTGAGCAAACTTCAGCACAACTGATGGATATGGAAATGGATAAAAGATAAAACTTAGAAGTGATGCTTCTCTTTAGATTTTATTTTAATAACTTTTAATTCTCAAAGAGGAAACTTTAAATCTGTTTAAGCTTTAAGAATTCTTTGGTGTATTTATTTATTTATCTAAATTAAAAAGGATTTGGACAAACACTTTGCCATCAAAATTTAAATTAGGGAGTAGAGGAAGAAGGATGATTGAGGCAGAATAAGTTTTTTTTTTCACATGTTCCTGGTTGACCAGCCCGGCATGTTAATGTTTAAATCATATGTTTTCAGAGCGGCTGTGTGGTTTTTTTTTTTCTCTGGGAGCACAGAGAGGCTGAGTGTGATACCCATTCATTTGCAGGAGGCTCTGGAAAGGTAGCGAGTTCATGCTGCATCACTGTCAGCGACTCAAGTTTGGTTGATTTCCTCGCGGCGTTGCGTCTGTCTGATGTTTGTGCGCCGAGGCTCGTTTGTTTGCAGAGCTCCTCGGCGGAGTCACATGGATTAGTTCAACACAATAGAGTCTGTTGGGGTTAGAAAAAGCTTGTGTCTCGCTCTCTGCTCCAACTTTCTCACTGATTTCTCCCCGAAGCCGACTCCTCGCTCGGCTCTTCCTTCCCCTTCCTCCCCCTCTCCCCCTCTCCCCCTCTCCCCTCCTGCTGCTAATCCCATTTGATGGCAATGTCTTTCCCACTCCAATCCAGAGAAGAATGTCTTCAGCATTCTTCTTATAGAGACAGGAAAAAAAATCCCCGTCTCACTCGGACAGAAAGAGCTGAAAGGCGGAGGAGTGGGGAAAAGAGGGAGGGATGGATGGATGGATGGATGGATGGATGGATGGATGGATGGATGGATGGAGGCATAAAGAGAAGAAGGAGGCCTCGCTGATTGAAGAGAGAGCCCTCTTCACCTACACTTGGATATGAAATGTGAGCCCAGATAGAGAGTAAAAGGGTTAAAGGAGGGGGGGAAATAACAGAGGGAGAAAAGAAAGCAGGGCAGAAAGGGAGAAAGTGGGTGAACGGAGCTGCTGGAGCAAGAAAAACGCTCTGTGCTGCGTTTTTAAAGCGAGGAACGAGGGGGGAGAAAGGAAAACAGTCTGGTTCTGTTTTATGTGGTGTGTGTGCAATTAGAGCTAAAGAGAACGAGGAGGAGGAGGGACGAGGAGGTGGGGGAGGAGGGGGTTGGGGTACCAGAGGAGGATAAGGGGGTTGAAAATAAGTTAAAAGACACCAGAAGAAGAAGAAGAAGAAAGAGCTGAGACAGAACATGTCAGCTGACCGGGACAAAAGTGAATGAATGGAGGCTGCAGAACCTGAATAAAACACACTTTTTTTTGAATGTGTAACAGATTGGAAAGTGTATTTTCCCAGCAGCAGCAGCCTTTTTTTTTTTTGGGGGGGGGGGGGGGTTTGGGTGGGTCAGACAGCCTGTGAGGTTATACTGAAATGTTCTTGGAAACTTGGAGCTGCTCCTTTTCTATTCTGCTTCTCTCTTGTGAGAAAAGAGAGAGACAGACATGAAGAGGGGGAGGAAGGAGGAGGAAGGAGGGAGAGTGATGTGTGTGTTTGTGTGTGTGTGTGTGTGTGTGTGTGTGTGTGTGTTAGTGTGTGTTTGTGTGTCTGAAAGTGCATTTGAACTCCTTCATGCACAATTTGACTGATTTCATGTGGCTTTTCTATGTCATGTTGTCCTGCTTTGTGGTTCAGATCTGACGCATGAAATGTCTCATTGGTTTATGTAAATGACCAGCAATTCCAGAGAAAAAAAGTTGTTTTTATCAATCATCAGGTGATAACAACACAACATGTTACTTGTCGCCATCAGTTTAAGCAGGCGGTCTTACTCACAGTCTGTCAGTGAGACAGCTCACTCAGTGTCAGATTTGTGGTGTCTTCCTGCTCGGGGGCATCAGACGAGCTCGCACTGACGTGTCGTAGTGATGATGCAACGCTCGACGGCGAATACAAATGAGGAAACCACCGGGTGTGTGAAGGTGCAGCAAAACAAGAGTGTGACTAGAAAGTGTCGTAAATCTCACTGCTTTGGTGGTTCAATGTTGCATGTCCACTGTCATGAACTGCTGAACCAAATCACGGTTCAGGAGGAAGTCTGTTCGTGTGTGTGTGTGTGTGTGTGTGTGTTTGAAATGAGCTCATTCAAGCTTTTCAAGGGTGTGTTTGCATTGCAGAGTGATACCAAAGCTCATTTTTACCACTTGGATAATAAATCATTGACAGAGAGACAAGGTCATGCTGTTAACGGACCACATGTCCACATGTTGGACAGGTTCACTTTGTGCTGATGGGATCAAAACCAAACCAGGTGAAGCAGCTTTTAGTGTCCATGAACCTTTTCTGAATACCTGAGGTCTGCAAAAGCATCTCATTTTAACCAGAACATAAAGCCTTATTGTTTACTGCGGCTTTCCATTTAAACTAGATACATGACTTTTTTTTTTAAAGCTATTTATTTGTGGCTTTTTTTATTGTTGTTGATTTTGAATTCCAGTGTTTTAATCATGCATTTCTGTGGCCGTTGTCCCACTTTGACTCACCTTGTGTTTCCTGTTGCCTGGGCTCACTGAGCTCACAGGTTTCTGCAGAAACATACCGAGGTGTAATACAAACACACAATGGGTCCACAGCGTGAAAGCAGCCAGAACAGCCACTGAAACCTTTTTTTTCTCTGGTTCCACTTTTCTAACCTCACCTTCTCTGTTTCTGAACACCTTCAGAACGCCACAGAGAACAGGCACATCCTCAGTTCTCCTCATGTTGTTGTTGTTTACAGAAGGAAACCCTTCATTACTGGCTGTGTACACTCAACTACTTCCTGTCCCACCCGGCCGGCATGACTTCTTGTCATCAGCCGGCCGGGTCTAATAAAGCAGCTCCGTCTTCTAAAGCCAGCTGTGGATCTGAGGAGATGTGCTGCAGATAAAAAAAAAAAAAAGAATTGCGGATGGCTCCCAGCATGCTCCGGTAGACGGTGGAACAGTGGAGAGTTTTTCTCACGCACCTTCGGTCGTTATTGTTCAGGAAGCACAAACCGAGTAAACATGGTCATTTAGATGCTGAGGTATTCATTTTATTAAAGCAAGACGCTGCTGGTGAAGACTCACAGCGTCTGGCACACCTCAGCGTTTAGCCGACTGATTCATCACCGCGCTGTAAAAACACACTTCCAATTAAGTTACCGTTAAGCTGTTCCTGGATCTGTTTACCGAGGAGGGACAAAGTTGCCCCAGACCAGATCTTCCCTCGACTTTACTACCCTTCTTTCTTTTCTTTTTTTTTTCTCTCCCCACAATAAAGAATTTACAGATGAAATCCAGCCCAGGAAAACTATTTTTCCCTGCATGAAAAGGGAAAGACATAAGTGCTGTTTTGCCTATTTTTTACCACCAAAATCACAGCGAAGAGAGAGAAAAAAAAGAGGGGAAAGAGGGAGAGAAATTTAAGACTAACGTTGTCGTACAGAATGATAGACAGAGGAGCTGGAGGCTTTTTCTCTCAGCGGAGCGCGGCGCTCTGCGGGCCAGTTGGCCCAAACCAGAACAGCAAAACACTGGGCCGTTGGCATGGCGACAGAGGAACACTTCCCTCCTAATCCATCGCTGCTCCGCCACAGAGACACAGAATAAGAGACGGAGAGACAGGGGGCTGCTCTGTGGACGTCTTCGCACAAGACGCAGGTCGGCTTTTCACAGCGGAGCACAGCTGCGACGAGGAGGCGGGACATGATGTGCTGCAGCAGCACTTTTGTGGCGAAGGCGGTCTGGACCATCAGAGCTGGAGGCCGCAGGGTCACAGAGTCCGGATGACCCCCGTCTGGTGCTTGATGTAAATCCTTAAGTGGGCTGTAAAACTATTCCTGCAGCTGCAAATCATACGCGCCGACCTTTTCATGTTGGGCCTGTAACGAAGCATGCCAAATGTCTAAACAAGAGGCGAAACCTCATCTGACGGAATTGAATTAGGATTTGAGTTAAATGTCAGTGCTTTTTTAATGCAGATTGATGGCTTGATTGCGTATTAACACACAGTTCAGAGATTTCTTGACCATACTGAGAGAGCGAGTGTGTTATGATAGAAAGTAAGAGGGCTGCAGTTTGGCTTTGTACTGAATGAAAGTGCTTGTTTAGCTTTGGTTGCTTTATATAGAAAGCACCTTTTAAGGCAAAGAGGATGATGTCAGTCACAGCTGGATAACATCCACTCCACCTCCTGCTGATTCATTTACATATGTTTGTCAGAAACGTAACTGATAACAAAGCTTTTGTTCTCACTGATACATTGATCTCCCATGTAAAAAAACAAAACCACAGGTAAAGGCCATGTTGGTCTTTGAGATCTGTCACGCTGAGGCGGTCGAAGCTCTGAGCCCCCCGGTCGAGAGGGATGAGGCCGTGAGGAAATGAAGTGTGTTTCCTCTCTGCTGGAGCAGACGGGCAGGGTGCTTCTCCCCGACACTCGGAGAACACAGCCAAAAAAGGAATCAAACCGCCGCAGAGCCTCTGCGAGCCTCACGAGCTGCCAAACTATTCCTGTAAAAGCACTCTTTTGGTTGAGGAGGAGGCCCGAGCGGGAGACCCGAGGAGAATGTAAAGAGAGAAAAATGTATGTGGAGAACAGGACGCGGTAAATTGATCATGTGCTCTTGTGGTCAGTCAGCCTTTAGCGAGGAGAGCACCAGGTTGCAACCAGGCTGGAATGATCACGATGGAGGCCTTTTCTTGAATTAACGACTGTTTATTTGGGCATGTGAAGTCTCCTCCGGAGCGAAGCAGCCGACCAAAATAACTGGCTAGGACAGACTAATCAGTCATGTCGCCGCTGGATTGTACGGTGGATTAGTTACAGTTTGATACCACTGTCAGTTTTGTGAAATATGCACCGGTGTTGTTTACAAAATGTATACGGGGAGGAGGGATGCTTCCTTTGCATTCTCACGGATGAAAAATAGCCCAAAGACTCGGCTGAATATTCGACATCTGGAAGAGATTTGGGCACGTGAACTCGGTCCAGGTGGACTCCTGACAACACGCACCGCCGGGATGCACAGTATAATCTGAACTCATCAGTCTCACATACATGTAGCTGCACAGTCTGAAGTCTGATACCGCAGCCGCTTCTAAAGAAGTAGAGCTGGTTTTCAAAGTTAATCCTCTTTATAAAAAAAAACCTCATGTTGAGTGTGTTTCAGTGGTTCTGTGACAAAAATAAAAGCTTCGGGTTTGAATCTGATGACACTTCGAAAAAGCCAAAGCCTCCATGTCTCCCCCACAATGACACAATGACATGACAAAACAACATGAATCAACCAAGTTGGGGGAGAGACTGGAAGACCACACCTCTGTGAAAAAACACAATGCTTCATCAACATCATCATCATCTCTGGCAAACTGACACTGCAGTGCTGCGATTTTTTGTTTTCCTCTCATCACAATGCCATTGAAAGCCACACCTCAACCGTGTGCTTCATTTGTCCTGATCCTTTCAAAGAAAAAACATCACATCTGACTTCTGCTTCTGCACAGAAACCAGTTTGTACAAACCATTAAAGTGCTCCTCTGTTACACAGAGCTGATTTCCTCACTGCTGCACTTATCTCCTCATTCCTTCACCATACTTGATGTATTGTCAACAGGCTGGCGTTTTAACAAGTCTTTGTTAAAGGCTGGAGGCTGATAACCTATCAGTCTGTGCTGCTGGTGCAGTGGTTTCCTTCCCAGAACACACACACACCAACACACACACGCACACAATTTGTCCACGTAACGCTGCTTTGCCTGAACTTTGGGACTGACAAGCTATCGCCTTTAAACCAGAGAGAAAAAACAGTTTAGTTCCTGTTGAAAACTGTCAGACTCCCCACCACCACATGCTGATGTCCTCCTCAAAATGCTTCATGCTTTTAATCAATAACATTTTCACAATTTGTGTTTTTTAATCCCACTCAGCCGTCCCAACACTTTGATTGTCTCTTTAATTCTTCATCGATTGCACTCAACATCTGGCATCGACGTTTCTGCCAGTTGTGTTCTGACTACAGTTGGATGGAAACCAGGCGATGTTGTCATGCACAAACTGAAAACAGCTGCATGATTTTGTAACATATTTATTAGTTGGTTACTTTGTTGCAGAGACCCCCATGCCCCCCCATGAAGAATTACATTTTTTAAAGATCCACGCCTTTAAAATATCTTTTTCTCTGTCAGACTTTGACTGTACTGACTTGTATCTATGCAAAGTTTAGCACTAGAGGTGTTTCTGCACTCCTCTTCTGAAGGGGGCGATGTCTGTATCTAAATCTGTGATTCAGATTTAACCGGGGAAAGCTAGATTTTGGTTTATCAGCGACTGAAAAGCCAGTTGCTGGAATACAGATCTTGAAATCTTGAACCTCCAGCCAGAGAAGACTTGTCAGTACAGAGAGAGACAGTTTGCATTAGCTCAACCTTTTAGCACTGTGTCAACCACTGCCAGTTACAAGCTAACAAGCTAACACTTTAGCCATCCTGATACTCACCGCTCTTCTACTGATCAGCTGAGCTCCAGCAGAAGTGGGCGGGACAAGAGGCCTGAGATTTATAGATCCAGAGTCTGTCAACGAGGGAAAAGGAGTCGATGTGCTTGTAGCCTTTTTTTAGAGCATTTTTAAAGCTTTTTATATCAGAAAAGCATGTTGGTTAAAATGTTTTTCATAGCCGAGTATCTTTACATACTTTTAAATCTGTAATCAGTCACATTTGATGCGGTCAGGTTTTGATAAATGTCCCTGACGATCATGTTTCTGCTCTGCAGGAACGCATCCCAGCTGAAGCAGCTGCAGGACCAGATTCTGTTGGAGCAGCAGGAAGCAGCCAACTGGCAGCAGCAGCAGCAGGAGCAGCAGAGCCAGGAAGTCCCGCCTCAGGAAGCACCTCCACCGTCTCCCCCATCTCCACCTCTGCCCCCTCCTCCCTCCTTCCAGGAGCTGGAGAGCAACGCAGCCATGCAGGCCAGCACCTTCAACTACGCCCGGCCCAAGCAGTTCATCGCTGCTCAAAGCCCAGGTGGGGCGAGCTACGTCACCCAGTCCTCCGGCTCCTCTGGGTCCAGCCTGTCCTCTCCTCTGTCTCCACCCACCTCACACAAGCCCTTCACCAGGGTCACCATGCCTCCTTTCACCAAGGCCGGCAGCGTGGAGTCTCCCAGCTCTCCTTCCTTCCCGCCTCCGCCTCCGCCCTTCCTCAGCTCCAGTAACCTGTCCTCTCCATCAGGACCCGCCCAAGACTTCCCCCCACCTCCTCCTCCTCCCCCTCCTCTGCCCCCGTCTCCGGCCTACTCGGACATGTCCTCGCCGTTCTCCTCCGTGCCTCCATCTCCAGCCTCCAGCTTCCTGTCCTCGGTGTTGCCCTCCACTCCCTCCTCACCTGGCAGCCCCACAGTCAACGCTCTGGGTCTCCCTAAAGGCAACGGGACTGTGTGAGTTTCCCTTCACACACACGTTCACAGAACTTTCTTTACATTGTTGGTGAAGTTACAGGAGTTTTGTAAGTTCTTCACACATGCTGTCTCTCAGTTGAGCTCCGAAAAAAACCCCTAAAACTTACAAAACTTACTTAAACACTTACAAAAAACAACAACTGAAGAGCTTTTATCAACACACACAAACCCACACAAGATCCTCAAACCATAACAACACAAAAACATAAGCAAGAACCTGAGATTGTGAGTTGTATTTTTATGTGTACAGTGGTCAACATCTGCCTCTTCAGTTACTCCTGAACTCATATTACATGCAGAGTTGCTGTATTTAGATTCTGACCTCTGCACATTCAGTCAGCTGATTAAAAACCTCTTGTGCAGATAATCCTTTTCTAATGGCCGCCTTCTAGAGAGAAACTTCTTTTTTTTTTAACCTCCATCAAGGACTTTCTACTTTCATCTCTTTGCTGGTCATTTTTCATCGGCCCCTCACTCACTGCCGACTCCCACTCGCACCCAGGCATTCCTGCCAGAGTTGTGGGAGATAAGAGGGCACATTGTGGAATGCTAAAGCTGGACACATTCAGATAAGAGTGGGATGTTAGAGAGCCAGACGGGGAGCAAAGAGGAGCTCGTGAGGGAAGAGGAGTTGAGTTGCGACGTGTCAAGATAACGTGTGTGTGTGTGTGTGTGCGTCACAGAGCAGAGTGCCACGACTTTAATGCTGACGGATGTTTCTGTTTGCTCTTCTTTCAGCAAAGCGTTCCCCAGGAAGTCCTCGGTCACCAGGACGCCACGCCTCACCTCTGACTCAGACATCCAAGGATCCAAAGACGCCGTCATCCAGGACTTAGAGAGAAAACTGCGCTTTAAGGAGGAGCGCATCAGCAATGGTCAACAGGTGTGTGTGTGTGTGTGTTTTAGCCTTATTTTAATGACAGAAACAACTGTGTGTTTGCAGGAAGTCAGTGTGAGTGTGTGTTCAGTAACAGATTAACAAGTCATTCAATCATTCATGCAAAAAAACAGGTTTGCAACCAATAAATGTGTATTTAAACAAACCGCAGTGTCGTTCAACCTCAAATAAATTCATGCTGTTTTTCTCCATCAATAATTACATCCATGATTAACATGAAGCATAAATATGATGTTGTTGCTGTGTGTATAAAATGTGTGCGTTCTGCAACTCACACACTAACCCCCCCTCCCCCCGCTGACCCCATTAATCCCTGCTTTCAGAGGTTAACCTATGAGGAGAAGATGGCTCGCAGGCTGCTGGGCGCTGACAACGCCGCCACAGTCTTAAACACACAGGACACAGAGGAGGAGCCAGTCACGCAGGTACGCTGGCTCTTTATCAGACTCCACACACACACACACACACACCTGGAGAGGAAAATCACACACACACACACACACAGACTCACACACTCACCTGAAACTATAAAGGCATGGAAACTTTTTGACCGACATGTCTGCACCAGCAGTGTTTACTCTTTTTTTATTGAACACTAATCCCACAGTTGCATTTAAACCACACAACCAGTCTGCTGTTTTCTGTTTTGTCCTCCGTTACTTCGCTGGTGTCATTCCGATCTCATGACTGCTGGCTTTTCCTTTAAATATTGTTGAATCAGAGCAGCTCACGGCCCCCTCCTCGGCCCCCCCTGGATCCCTGTAAACACTGCTGAGGAGCGAGTTATGAAAGCAGGGTATAAACAATCTAAAGTCCTCCACAGGCCTCCATAAAAAGCTCTGTTTATGCAAACTGGTAGAAACCAGTGTTGCTGCAAACACGCTGTTTAACACGTCCACACGGTCAGAAAAACAGCCTCAGAGTGTGACACCTCCACACACTGTGGGTTGTTCATTTACAGATAAACATTATCTATTTATACATCGTGTATTAATGGTTTTAAATTTATACTCATGGTGAAACTATTGGCTGGCTTTATGTTTTTAATTTGACTTTTTAAATTGAAAATTAGCCACATTATCCACCAAAATCTTCCATTTTTTTGAGTAAAGCTCTTTAATGCTACATTAGTCAAACTCTGTGATAAAAATGTAAATTTTTCAGTCGTTGTACAAAACAAAGAATGCCATCAGACGGAGAGGAAACTTGCACTGAAACACACAGTGTCATTCACAAAGTGCTGCAGGGATGACAGGAGGTCAGCATCGCTCTGGTTTCCTCGACAGACAACAAATTAACTTTCTCCATTGAATTTTGAATTTTTTTTTTTTGCAAAATTAGCATCACTGTTGTAATTTTTGTAGCATAAAGTAATCGCCAAAAGTAAAAAGCTAATGTTATGCCTCAGTAAGATGACTTCAATGTCACCAACATTAAGCTTCTTACTACACACATTATAACTTGATAAGTCTGCAAGGATTAAAATTTGCGTTAAAATAGTTTGTTAGTATAAACACAACGAGGCTGTAAAAGCAGAAAAGCAGGTAGATTAGTTACCAATTTTGACTTGATGAGGTTTAACTTCATGACGACCTCTTTAGTCTCATGTTAGCAACCACCTTTTCTTTTTTACCTTACCTTTTTTTAATTTGTAGAGCAAAACATTTAAGTCTCTCAAGCTTGTTTCGACCACAACTTTGCTACAGGCATCTAAACAAATCCATATTTTAAAAAACCTTTGACTTTGTGTTGAGGAAACCTAAAGTTCAGCAATGCTAACTCATGTCCATTAGTGAACTGAAGTCACAATGCAAACATAGCGAACGTCATTAGGATACAAATTGTGTTCACACTGATGCATGAAATCGAGTTAGCACAGTGACATCACAATGCGAGCCATAATCTGATTGGTTGAGGCGCTGCAGCACTGCATGGCTCTGATCTCAACTCTGTCACATTTTTACAATCAAGCATGTGAATTTTAACTATCTGCTATCAGAGCAGGTAAGATCGAGTGTGTAAATGCACCCAAAACACAAAACACACACCGTACGTCTGTGTTTAACACCATGTGTGATGCAAAATGATGTTCAAACATGCAGACAAAACTAACTTTTTTCTCTCAACAGGAGGACAAATCGTCTGATAATGAATCTGTCCCTCACAAGGTTTTTAAACCTTTGTTTCTCTCTGTCACTTTTTCTTGTCGATCATTCACTCTGTGTAAAATGTCACTGCGTGTAAATGTGCGCACGAAGTCACGCTAAAAGCAGTTTGACCAGAACAGGGAATTCAATGATAGAACGGAGAACGAACGGAGCACAAAAGCTGATGTCGAAAAAAAAACATCTTTCTGGTCTCTTTGGCTCCGTTCTGACTGTGCAGTCCATTCACAGGCAGGTGTGTCTGCTGAAAAACAAGGTGTGTCGTACACAGACTCAATCAGACGAGAACTGACTGTACATGTGTATTACACACCTTAGTTGTTGTTCAGTACAAGTCGTTTGGTTCAGATAATGACGCATGTTAAGGCCTGAACGCAGCACGAGTCAGCATGTTTGGTTTCACTGCACTGTTAATGAACTCTGTCCCGTCTGCAGCGCATGTTCCCATGTTTCTACATCTGAGGTCTAAGTAGCAGTTAGGAAGATTGACTTCTTTGTTGGTGCTTTATGAAGGAACGTTCTGCAGCAGCCGCCTCGGCGCTGCGACCGAATAATTCCTCAGCACATCAGGACGGACCACTTCTGTGATTACCGTCGTTACGAGCGTCAGTAGTGAGTTCAGGAGGATAAATGCTGGTTCTGCAGCTGTGTGCGAGGCCTGTCATTATGTGTGTGATGTGTCATCAGACCACGCAGCTCTGCAGATGTTCCCCCATGCCTCAGCAGACCTACACCGCTGAGAGATTGATGGAGGTAGTGGGAAGGAGGAGTGGCTCATCTGAGCAGAGTGAATTAGAGAAATGAGATGAAGCTGGTAGTTTGGGTTGATGATGATGAGGACGAGTTAATGGACGTATCAGAGATGTTGGAACAGAGCAAACAGGGTTGTCTGGCTTTGCCTTTGCTTCTTGATCACACAAACCTTGAACATTTTTCGGTCTGAGCCTCTTTGTAAATCGTTTTTTCTCCGTGTCCGGTGTGTAGGAATACAAAGTGTCCAGCTTCGAGCAGCGGCTCATCAGTGAGATTGAATTTCGTCTGGAGCGTTCCCCAGTGGAGGAATCGGACGATGACGTCCAGCATGACGAAGACTCTGCCGGCCAGGGGGTGGCGCCATCCTTCGACAGGAAGCTCAAACACTACAAAGTCTTCGAGGGAATGCCCGTCACCTTCTCCTGCAAGGTCAACGGAGACCCCAAACCAAAGGTGGGAGCTTCTTGCTGAAAGAACGTCATCATGTTTGTACAACCAAACATGTTGATGCTAATGAGATCATTAAAATGAGATAATTAATAGTTTTAAAGCATTTGTAATGACCCTGTTTCCTAGTTCGGGAGTCGCCAGTGTCTGGTGTTGATGATGGAGGGTGTGGATATTGAACACACGCTCTGTGTTGTGATAAGGGGAGGCCCTTTGCGAGATCACCCACTGGCCTTTTGCTGGTTTCCACATTAATGACATGGTGATGACAGGCTGCAGAATGAGCTCATGAAGTGAAAAAAAAGGCTGAGAGATAAGAGGGAAAAGACAGACAGTGTTCTGCTTTCACACAAATGTAAAGATGAGACTTCATTTTTGTTTAAAATCAAAGATTTTGGCACTAAAAAGAAAGTTTTTTTCTTCTACGTTCCACACATTTAAGTATCAACATCAGTGTGTTAAATTCTAGCGTATCTAAGAGTCTCAGTCTGCTCTTTCACAGGTTTACTGGTTCAAGGATGGGAAGCAAATCTCCAAGAGGAGCGAACACTACAGGATCAGCCGCGACGCCGACGGGACCTGCTCCCTGCACACCGCCGCAGCCTCGCTGGATGACGACGGCAACTACACCATCATGGCAGGCAACCCTGAGGTGAGCCGAGGATGTTTACCTGACGAATCTACAGCCAGAGTGATGATTGTTTCCTGAACTGTGATCTTCCCACATTCTGACGAAGTGATCTTGTCCTGAATCACACTGCTGTCATGTCATAACATGTACAAATAGCGACAATATGCTTCAAATCTCACCGGAGTTTTTCAAATCTGTGGTTGCCGAAAAGTTTGGAGCTCTTAAAAGAATAAAATATGGTGCAAAAATTCTGTGCATGTTTTTATAAATTAAAAAAAAAAAATCACACTCATCTGTCTGCAGTCTGAAGAGGAAGAGGGCGTTGAATCAGACAGGAAATCACTAAAACCCTCATGGGGGTCAAACATTCATGTGCTACACACTTTCTAACAGCTTTTTCCAGCACTTACACTCACATTTTATTTCCTCCTCCTTTCCTCTGACTGCCGCTGGCGCTGCGGTGGAGTGTCGACACCTTGTAAGCCCCCTCACCCTCCCTCTCTCTCTCTTCCCCCCTCCTCACAGGGCAGGGTGAGCTGCACCGGCAGGATGATGGTCCAGGCTGTGAACCAGCGAGGCCGGAGCCAGCGCTCTGCACCCGGACACATGCGGAGGTGAGGATTCCCTGAGGAGAGATTTTTTTTAAAAAAAAGAAACATCTCGGTGTTTTATTCACAACCCAGAGCTGCTGGCTGGCACATGTGCAGCACCGTCGCCATCTGCACGGCGCCTGTGCTCGCTCACACTCCTGCAAAGCGCATTTGCACTGACGCAAAACGTTCCAAGAAGCTGCTGTTTACACAAATGTTTGCTGTGAGCTGAATCACAGTTTTCCTTTTGTCGAACTGTCCGTTGGGGAAAGAAAAGCTGCGTGTTAATGAGAGGGAACACCTGTTTGCTCTGCTCTGTTCTTTTTTTCATTCGCTCTAATGACCTTGTATATACAGAACGCATTCATCCAAGTCCAGATAATGAAAAGAAAAGGCAAAGAAGATCACAGGCGCTGGTCACAGCACATAGAAGGGAAAAAACCCCACCTGTAATCTGTTATCAAGATGAACACTCCCTGAGCTCGGAGATGTTGTGAGTAAGAAGAGAGATCGAGATAACAATCAGCATCTCAGGCTCTCCTGCCTCGTCTTCTTCTCCCACCCTGGTCGTCATTGTTGTTGTTGTTGTAGTCAAAGTCACAGAAACACCCAAAAGTCCTGACCTGCAGTGAAGGACTGTTCAAGACTCTCAGAGGTCGAATAAGAGCGTGTGGAAAAACATCAGAGCAAAAAAGGCCTCAAATGGTCATATTTATGTCCATGACAGAAGGGATGTATAATTTGTAAGTTAGCATGAATGTAGTAAGGTCTTTAAAGTTAGATTATTAAAGTACATTAGTGTTCTAACTGCACAATGTCTCTTAAATGCTTCAATCTTATATAAATTACAGAAACTTCATTTAGATTCATGCTCTAAAGAGAGTTTCACATTCAATCAAGACTGATTTTGTTTATGTTCCTTACAAAATTAAACTTTTTTTGGACAAAATTAAGACACATTTGTGTTAAAATTCCACCTCTTTTGAAACAGAAATGAAATCAGAGTTGAAGATAAAAATCCAGATGTTGATTTTTACCCATAATCACCGTGGTCTTTCCCCCTCTCCCCTCTGTCAGGCCCAGGTCCAGGTCCAGAGACAGCGGCGATGAGAACGATAACATCCAAGAGCGTCACTTCCGCCCCCACTTCCTGCAGGCGCCCGGTGACCTCATCGTTCAGGAGGGCCGACTGTGCCGGATGGACTGCAAGGTAAAGACACGCCTCTTTACTCCTGACGGCCCGACCTGTGCCAACATGAGCAGGCGGTGTGATGAAAGAGGGAAACACTGGCCACGTGTCTCCATTAATGCCTGCAATGGTTTTCATACAAAACAGTTATTTATTGATTATGATCAGGAGACTTTTGACAATGTTTTACCCCTGAAGTTTGCAGGATTAGTTATATTTATCCTGGTACTTCTGCCTCCGGTCAAACATTCACAGAAGTCTGTCTTAAAGTTTGTTTGGTCAGTTTTCCGACTGAAGCACATTTTTAAAACTTAAAAAGGAGAAAAAGACAAATTATACACCATGTTTTTGGCATTTCAAGCTATAAAAGACATTTTTAAATAAGACCGCAGTTCGAGTTTCAAGTTGTGCCAGAATCTTATTTAATGTGAGTTAAATCAAAGGAGATCAGAGTCTAAAAGCGTGAAAAAAAGTTCAGCTGACAGTCGACTCCTGCTGCTCCTGTAGGTGAACGCAGTGTTCGATTCATGCTGCTGTTTCTGCGATAAAGAAAAAACTGATGGTTCAAAGAAACTGAGACATGACCGGAGAGGAAAAATGCCCGCACCAAAGAGAATATGTTAATCATAGTAATAGAGAGAGCAGTTTCAGATCCGCCCTTTAATTCAGCGTCTGTATTTCTCTCAGGGAGGCTCCGAGTCTCCTCTGCCAGAGAAACATTTCCCTTTCCGTGCATTCCCAGTTTCTTGAGGGAATTAAAGAAAAAAAAACTAGTCGAGACGAGATGTTTCATCACTTCCTCGCGTTATGAAAAGGCTCAGAAAGCAGACAGGGAGAATCCAGAGGTGTCATGTTTCAGGGATTAAGTGGGATCAGGTTTTTCTTCAATTATTTTCCCTCCTTCGCAACAACTCGGGTTCCTTTTCTCTCTTTATCTTCTTCGCCGTCGCCTCGCCTCCCTCCAGCCTGCAGCACTGGGAAACTTTTTTGAAAACTGGTGCATGCAGTGAAATAAAACAGACCCACAATTAACTCACCAAAAATAAGACTGCCCTTTTTTTTATGCCCGTCAGAAATAAACTGAGAGCCTCCGTTCTTTCAGAGACCTTAATGTCGAGGATATTTATAGCAAATATTTATTTCCAGATCATTTGTGGTTTTCCAGACTTTCCGTGCTTAAAATGTCCCAACTTCTTCAAGGGCATTGGGACGTTTCCAGAAAGACTTATCACTGCTTAGTCTACTCTCCTTTTTTTTTCCTATTTGTTAATGCTGTTGTTCATTTGTGCATAATGCCAAACACATGCAGATCCACAGTGGCACATTTTCCAGCAGGGCAGGACTCGAGCTGGGTTTCTCCACAAAGAGACGCACTGATGTGGTGCACTTTATCCCCATGAGAAAGCATGCAGACGACCGGGCTCCTCCAGACAAACAACGCAGACATATTAACCAAACACTGCTGTTTATTCTCCAATAAACAAGCGTTTTCTCCCCACAGAACACATGCAGCTAATATTCTCATTCTTACAGTAAAACAAACTTGAAGAACAAAGATTCGCACATTCAGTGAGTTTCAGTGTTTGCTGTGTTCATCCTCCACCTGTAGGTGAGCGGCCTGCCAACTCCTGACCTCATCTGGCAGCTGAACGGACAAACCATCCGCCCGGACTCCGCCCACAAGATGCTGGTGAGGGAGAACGGCGTGCACTCGTTGGTCATCGAGCCGGTGACCAGCCGCGACGCAGGAATCTACACCTGCATCGCCAGCAACCGAGCCGGCCAGAACTCCTTCAACCTGGAACTCATTGTTGCAGGTGAGAAGAAACATGCAGAACAGCAGTCAGCATGTCTGCAGATGTTAAGTGTTGGCCTGATTTAAAGAGAAGAAAAACCTCAGTAACACACTTCTTTTTTTTCACAGCCAAAGAGATGCACAAGGCGCCTTCATTCGTGGAGAAGCTGCAGAACACGAGTGTGGCTGAGGGTCATCCTGTGCGACTGGAGTGTCGCGTCACAGGGGTTCCTTACCCACAAATCTTCTGGAAAAGAGAGAATGAGTCCTTCACTCACAACACAGACAGAATCAGGTGAATAGAGTGTTTAAAATAACCAAAAAATATAGTCATTTTAAATGTTTTGATGCTTACTTTTTGTATCAGGATCACAGCATTAGAATCTGTAGATAATTACTTCCTAAATTTGCTTCCCAGCATGCACCAGGACAACTGTGGCTACCTGTGCATGATCATCCAGCCAGCTATGAAAGAAGACGCCGGCTGGTACACGGTGTCGGCCAAGAATGAAGCCGGCATCGTGTCCAGCACTGCACGCCTCGACGTCCACAGTGAGTTTTGACCATAAAACACACACACACATTTCTCACTGAGTCATGATTTGTGTGTATTTTTTCATCTCTACACACTTTTAACCCCACTTTTGCTCCATCTTCAGCCCAGTGGCAACAACCGAACCTCCCCAGGCCCAAGAAGGTGCGTCCCTCCACCAGCCGCTACGCCGCGCTGACAGAGAGAGGGCTGGACGTGAAGGCGGCCTTCTTCCCCGACTCCAGCCCGCTGCAGCCCGGCGGCCTGGTGGAAAGTGACGACCTGTAGAGACCACGAGGATTCAGCGCCCCACCACCGCCATGAATACACACATGATTTAAGAAGAAATAAAAAAACAACTCTGAAAGCTGCCCTCGCTCCCAAAACTCCTGCGACAAAACCAACCGTGTCCACCTGAGGGACTCGATCACTGACCTGCAGACACAGAGGGATTGGTGGGCGGAGCGAGCTGCTGCTGCAGCCGCGGTTTCCTTATATTCTATAGTTTGACACGACCTGTTACTTTGCAGAATTCATCAAGTTGTTTCCCGATTGCTTTATTTTATCGACTGGACCTGGAAATGAGACTGTTCATAAATGTGCTGAACGGCTGAATCTCTTCTGCAGACGGTTGTCTTCTAAAGTGCCTCTTAAGTCTGTAAAAGTTAAAAAAAAAAAAAAAAAGTTTTAAACAATGAAAATTACAGAATAACTATGCATGTTCAAGTGGTGCCATTTGAAACACACAGACTGATACTGTATGTAAACGTAGCACTGCACCGACTTCCTGTAGGAGTGAGACGCATCAGAGAGACTCGCAGCTTTGACGGAGGAGATCACAGACTTTCATTACGTGGGCTTGTTTAGCACATCGCTGGTTTTCTACAGTATCTGGTTTCAGTTGGAGTTTCCTACAGTCTCAGTGTTGTCAGGTCACAGATTTGCTTACAGATGTTGGAAAAGGCCGGGCCTTACGATCAGTATGGTGGTTTTTTTTTTAGAGAAAGAAATGAGGTTTTGGGGAAAAAAGACGCTCACTCATGGTCGACTTGTTTGTTTGTGGGTGCAGCAGAAATGGAGGAAGGATGGATGAAACAGAAACAGGAAGGAGCAGCGATGGAAAAAAAAAGCAGGTTTTTCTGATGGGCATCTTTATTGTGGTACGTTAACGCTTGATGGAGGGATGTGAGTGAGTGTGGCAGCAGCGAAGACGACGAACAAAACTTTGGAGACGATGTTTCATTTTTGATTTTATGTTTTTTTTTGTTCCTTTGATGGTTTATTTCAAAAGTGTGAATTGAAATGTCCTCACACGAGAGAGGGTGCTGTGAAAGGTTTCAGTGTATTTGTCACACACACACAAACACAAACACACACACACACATCAGATTGTTCATTTTATTTTTGTATGAAAAAAAAAGACTTAACTTTCCCAACAATCTTGACATAAATTATATCAGCAGCCTTTTTGTTCACTCATAAAACAATCTTTTTCTGTATCCAGAAGTTTTATAAATATATTTACTGCCTTCAATCACTTTTAGGCTTCATACAAACACAGTTTCTTTGCATGTTTCTTTTGGACACTTGTACAGTGCCAAACAGCTTTTTCCAGGATGTATAAAGCACAACTTTTCCCTCCAGCGTTCAGGGGTCAGAACACTCTGAAAGCTGGTGAAAAGTGAAAGACAAAGTATATTTAGATCTGCTATTTTCGTCACCTCTGTAATCCTATACAAAGTGGACATCTTTTTTTTCCTGTGTCTTGCATCGGCTGACAGTTACTGTGTTTGCACATTTCTATGCCAATCAATGCCTGTATATGGATTGTTCTCCTGATATTATTTTAGGTTATGAAAGTTAATAAAAATCAAACTCTTCGGAGACAGCGTGAGATGTTTTTGTAGACTGGCAGGCTCTCCCTAAAACAATAAGTGAATGCCAAAAATCACATTATCAGTCACAGTGGAAATACCATTCCTGCTATGAATGTTAAGCAGAATATAATAATGCAAACTCCAGCTTTAAATAGCGCACATGAAAAAGAGGAAGCGCAGTCTGAGCGGCTCAGTCACAGTCACGGCTTCGTCTCCTGTGGGTGGATGGATGTTCACAGCGTGTTTCAATGATCTGAACGAGCAGCGCAGCAGCTCGGATCTCATCTCCGAGCATCGACGGTCGCCGCGGACCTCATCCATCCACGCTGCAGGTCCAAAGAGTCGTAACCAGACACCCGAAACATTCCCAGAGCTAAAAATACCCCCCCCCCCACCGCTGCCTCTAATTTCCTCCAGCTGCAGTCCAACACGCCTGGCCTCTCGACAGGCCCCTCCAGAGGTGGGCTCAGGGGGCCGCCGGTGGAGGGGAAACATGTGCTGGCCGTGATGGTTGGGGTGGGGGTGGGGGTTTCTCCCAGGGGAGGTGGGGGGAACAAAACACGAGCGGGTGCTTTACAGTCATGGAAAAAAAAAGACCGACAGAGTTCAATCTACTGATCAAATTTAGGACCTCGGGGCACGGAGGTCCGGACTGGGCCAGACACTGTGGAGTCAGCGGCGTTAGTCACGACCGACTGTCACACACACACACACACACAAACACACACACACACACTCACACACACACACATCAGGTCACGCCCACTGTGGCTGGACAGAGTGAGTCAGCAGAAAAGACGGAGCTGAGGTGGATTTGTGTCTCTCATGTCGACAACCTGTAACTGCCGTTTACGAGCTTGTGCGGAGATCTCGTTCACCGTTTTGTCTTTCAGCAGCAATAATTTTAACAAGCTGATAATAAATACTTTCAATCCAATGTCACACTCCGCTGCGTTCACACTCGCCTTCAGCCTTGTTAAGTGTAATTGTTTTTTATCACTCAGATGCTCCACACGCCTCACTGTTTCTGCAGCTTGTTCTTAAGCCATATGATCCACAATCTCCAACATCTGTGCGTTAAAAGGAGGACAATTTTGGAGAAGACTTAAGCGCGGGGCTTTCACCTGCCTCATTGACCGCAGAGATAACCCCAAAGGAAGCAAACATTCCCTACATGGCCAGCTGCAGCCCTCCATCCACCACCAGCACCTGTCCCGTAACGTAGGAGGACTCCAAAAGGAAGAGCGCAGCCTGGGCCGCCTCCTCCGGCTCGCCGAACCTCCCCAGCGGGACGGAGCGGACACCGTCCTCCTCCTTCAGCCCTGCGGTCATGTCAGTGCGGATGAAACCTGAGGGCATGGAAATGAGAAAATGAGGCAACATGAAAGAAACTGAGATGGGAAAACTGAAGCTCAGAGGTGGGAAATGGCAGAATGGTACCTGGAGCCAGCAGGTTCACCCTGACGCCACGTGAAGCGACTTCTTTCGCCAAAGAGCGCGTGAAGCCCTCAAGACCAGCTTTACTGGCACTGTAGACACACTGACCAGCGTTCCCTTTCAGGCCAACAACAGAGCCTGCAAACATGAGCACAAACTCAGTTTAACAGCCCTGTTTTACGCTATGAGACACGCAGAAACGCATGTTTTTATACTTGAAGCTCTATCAGACTGTTTTAACCACAGCAACACAAACCGAGTCCAGACCAAAAGCAGGTTTACAGACTGAGGAATGAAGTTTTTCCTACGCTCAGCCGCTTTCTTCAATTCACCTCAGGATACTCATAAAAATCAATTTACAGAGACATGTGGATATCATTACTGAAGAAAAAAAATCAAGTTATCGTTTTCGAGTTCATTATTGGTTTTCCTGGTTTGATTTCCCATCAGCATAGCATGCATACTCAGGCCTGTTCATGTTGGCTCGCAGTCTGCGGTGTCAGAGACGTTCCTGATTTAAAGCACATTACAATGTGACATTTACATAACTAAGATAAAAAAAAATCTTCAAACTTATCAGATATAAACTTACAGGATAATTCTTCTATTAGAAAATACGTATTTGTTCAAGATATTTGCATTAAATGAGCAAAAAACATGCAAAAAAGTGTGAAATATGAAATGTATCAGCATGAGTTTTCCAATGCATGGGTTACACTGCCACCTGGTGACCAAACTGAAAACATAACACTAATCTTTAAGGCCAATGGATCCAAAACTTTCAGAACACTAATTTTTTTCCTCCAAGGATGATGATGCCATGACCCACCCTTCACTGCTCTGATTGGCTAAAACTCTTTGTCTTTGTTGGTTGTCTGGTTAGGTTTCGGTATGAAGGGTGAGATTGATTAGGATTGTGGTTGGATCAAAAATAAGCCAATCAGAGGCATAGTTTTACAATGCTGGGATCAGTACCTATGTTAACGATGGCAGCCCCCTGGGTGTGCAGCATGCTGCGCAGAGCTGCCCTGCAGGTCAACATGGCGCCCAGCAGGTTGGTGTGAAGCAGAGCCACCATGTCGTCCGGCTTGGTCCTCAGCAACAGAGCGTCCCTGAACAAACACGCACACACACACACCTTAACAGCGTCAGACATAAAGTTCACTGCTCTCTGACAACATTTTCTTTGAAATAAATGCCCAGATTTAATTACTATGAATACAGCAGAGGAGCTCGAGTGCCTGCTCACCTGTTGATGCCAGCTGCATTCACGAGATAAGAGATGTTTCCGCAGGTCTTCTGGATCGTTTCAAAGGTTTTCTGCACCTCCTGCTCTTTGGAGACATCGCAGCTGAGAGCCACATGGTCGGCTGGAGAGCAGATAACTAAGGACTGTGAGTGTGATAATGCTAACAAGACCACAGTCTGTTCTTTGCAACTGCAGGTATCAGCGCATTTGTTTTATAGCACATCTGCATGTGATTTGAAGCAATCATGTGCAGCTGGTCAACTCAGGTGTGGTAACAGAGTAATATTCATAACCTGGCAGAGTTAGAGAAACAAAATGACACCAATAAAACCCACATATAAGAGTGACTACATGTCCTATACCTCCGTGTAGCGATGCCACAGTGGCGCGAGCAGCATCTTCATTCCTGGAGACAACAGCCAGCCTGCAGCCCCTCTCTGCCAGCAGGCGACACACAGCCTTCCCAATGCCCCTGGAGCCCCCACACACCACTGCCAACCTGGACATGACACTGTGGGAGAGGCAGACACACCACAGGACTGCACCAGTGTACTGACAGCCGAAATCCTGCAAGCATGTTTGAATTAAACTAAGCAAAAAACTGACACTAACATGATGTACAAGAGCCAACAGCGTCTCTTTTGTCTCCAAAACCCCCCCTAAGTTTTAAGTTTGACAGGATCCTGATGAGACTGTTTTATCAATCCTTCATTGAGTATCTGTTAATTTTCTCTTAAGTTAGCTGGTATCAATCTCTCAAGTTCAAACAGAAAAAAATTGATTACATAGGGTGGCTAATATCTGCAGCAAACCAACAGGCACTGCACAGGAAACTCAGCAAAACCTTTATAGCAAACAGTTACACATGAAAGCAGAATCCATCCAGTCTGATTGTTCAAATATTTTACATTCACAGTTTCAGTTTCTGCAACCTGGTAACCTTTTCAGACATCCACCAATACATTCAAATAATCTTTCATAATCTCTGCTTTCTCCCTCCTAAACTCTAGTAGGTAAAGGTGGGCGCTTATACTGTTTTAACATATTTTGTGCTTATCTTTTTAAAAGCCTTTTATGTATCACTTAATGTTTTTGGACTCATCTTTGTATTTATGTACTGAGTACTCATATTTTTAATGTATATTCAGAAGTTTTGAATTAGTGTTGTATATATTGACTCTGTGTTTCATGAATGTTAAATGCTGCATCCCACTGCTGTAAAACCGATTGAACCACCAATGACAATAAAGTTATTTATTGGCAAACCTTCAGATTATTAAGATACTACACTGTACAATATCCACAACTCTCTAACAAAGTATTACATATCTACATTGGCAAGAAATGTAGAGAAACATGTCACCAATAGATGCAACTAAAACATGTCTTAACGTGAAGTCAAAATTTAAAAGTTATTGTGGAAAAATGTATTTGGAGAAATAAAATACGGTGAAGTCAAATTACTACAGTGACTACTGCTGTTAATAACATATAAAGTGAAAGTAAATTTAAAAAAAAATAATTGAAGGTGCCATACAAAGATAATCTTTAGCTGTAAATAAACTAATGGTAGTTATGAAAGTCAACGTTACTCAGTGAGTCAATAATATTCAAGCTAGTGATGATAACGTTAGCTAACGTTACTTTTATGGTCTTATTGTTGTCTTTTGTATCGATAGCAGTTTTTTAGCTCCATTACTGTGATTTTATATTAAGGTTAATACAACTGGCTGTAACTCACCTTATTCTGGGCAAGTCTTATTCCTCTTTTAAAAAGTTTATCCACTAAAAACAATCTGAAGATCAAAGGTGCGAAGGCTCATGGGTGTCGCCATGTTTCTTCTCGGCGTTGTTGCGTTGCTCGTCATTGGCCGATAGATGGCGCGCTGAGCACACAACACAGTACGGAGTTTCTATGAACTGTCTCTGTTTTTACCTTTCTTATTCGATTATTTTCTTTTTAGTAGCAGTGACATTTGTCCACATGGACTCTTAACACCACAAAAGACTTTAGTGTTATTGAAGGTTACCACATTTTCACATAAATAAATGGTATTCCATTTCCAGTGTTTCCAATCGATCATTTTTAACAAAGAAGCACAAACAAATGCTACAAAGTTCATGAGCATCACTACAGGAAATATAAGACTTTATATAGCTGCTGTTAAAAGTCATTACTGACCTTATTGTGCTTTATTTTTATTATAGTAATCCTGATATATATATATTTAATATGTTGGCTGAATTTACTGGGATATATCTGTTCTAATAGTCATATATTTCATATTTTACATGGAACAATCACATTTGTCTCTGAGGTAACTTTTTGATGATTAGCTATCAATTCTGAAAGAGCAGAGCGCTTTGAACTTGCACACTGAAAATAGCTCACTGATTGTAATTACAGTCATTCGTTCATTCTCTTACATGCTTCATGTGGAAACATATTTCACCAGGAAAGCAAAACTGTCGCTGGTGTTTAAAATAAGTGAGTGATGTTTAGAGAAGTGGGTGGCCTTCGTGCCTTCGTGGCCTCTGTAGCCATTAGACCAAGACAGTCTGCAGGATTGATTTGCTGAGGTTAAATCAAATTCACTACCTGGTCTTTAACACTGAGTCTTACAGCATAAATCATGTTTGTGCTGCAGCAGAAAACACAACTACTGCAAACTGCATGATGTGACATTATTACTCTGTGTTCATTACTAAGCTGCGTTTGTGTGTTTCAGGGAGAAATAACAGCTGATTTGTATTCAGATCATCTTTCTGAACACCGACACGTTATTCCCCACTTTCACACTTTACTGATCTAATGACACTCGCCAACAGAACCGTAATTTTTGCTCTCTCACACATGAATAAACATTAAGACCTACACACACATCAGAAATGTTTCTGTAACCTTGCATATGCATGTACACACTCAGACCCACAATATTAATTATTAGTATTTATTAGTGTTCAGTATTCCTTGCATACTGGCTTGTGCACACATTCACTGCTCAGCCCAGAGCCTTCGTTCAGACCTGCAAGATGATTTCTTGAGAATATTCTGGAGCTATTCTTGGATTTATGGGATATTTTTAGAAAAAAACCACATCTGTATTGCTATAAATAAGCTTTCTGAAACCCAACTAACTGTCATCTTTGAATTTGCTTTCAGTAATGAAGTGAGTGCATTTTTCTAAACACATATTGGTCATTGTGAAATCCCATTAAAGTACTAATACAGAGTAATCTCAACACAGGAAAGCTATCTACCTGATTCCCAGTGTGTTATCTGTACTGGCTGAACTGGCCAACACACCCTGAGCTTGAACATTATCTTGACCTTGAGACTCAATTCCTGAACTTCTGACAGCTTTGAGTGCTGATTTTTCCCTTCAATCTGTATGCAGAACTGTTCCTACATCTGCTCACATTCATGAAACTCAAGCATCCATCTTCCACTCTCGCATCAAACGACCCCAAACGACGATTTTTTTTCCGCAAGATCAGCATTTAAAGTAATCTAACAGAATAGCACAAAAGACCAGAGACTTTGAAAAAAAAAATGCAGGAAGGGCTTTAACACACTGTTCACGCTCTCTGCTTGGTATAGTTTTATGCTCATACATCGGAAAAAAACTTATTTCCATGGTAACTCGTCTTCTGCAGGGAACCGTGTGCAGCACAATGACCTCTCTGGGTGCCTGTCAGTTCCTGTCAGTGTCTCCCAGCTGAGCATGCTGGGAAGGCTCACCTCCGATCACAACACTGCTGTGCTGTAAGTCACAAGAGAAGCTCCTCTACAGCGAGAAACGTTCACTCCTGGAGACATTAATGAACTCACATACTGTGACTTCCCCTCACATACATTTAATTAGAAACAACTGTCTTTATTTTAAGGTTAATTAACCTTATGTGTGCTTTTATCTTCAGTTGATCTCCAGACCTGAACATCTTCAGGTTGTTTAAGGTTTGTGGCAGCAGAGAAAAGGAGCAATGTGACGACGCCAGCATTCAGTCCTGTCAACAGTGTTTTATGTCTCTGATAACACTCCTGGTTGGACAGTTTTGCCCCGGCAGCAAGTGGACAACATAACACAAAGTCACTTGAGAAAAAACAGAAGGAAAGAGGACACCGCACCGATGTTATGAAACAGTGAGTTAGACCCGAGGAAATTATGGAAACCTTTAAGCTTTTATTGTTATAGAGTTTTTTTACAAAAAAATGTGCTATTCCCTCAAATACTTCAGAATGTTTTTTCACATAATAGACTTGTGCCAAATAAGTTGATTTCAGTTTCACCATTTTCAGACATACAACAAACTAACTAGACAAAAAAAAGAAAAAAAACAAAATCAAGTAAGTCACCTTGGCATGAGGAAAATCTGCTAACTTGTTTCAAGCAAACTTGCTTTTTTGCCACGTGTTCCGATAAATGAAAATATAGTTTAATTACTGTCCTAAGAAATGCTTCATGTTTAGAGAACTGTGCAGCCTATGCATGAACAACACGTACGAGAAAGTCAGTATGATTAGAAATGTTATGATAGTGCATAAATGTGTGTTGGAGTTAAGTCTGATGT
Organism: Acanthurus leucopareius; assembly: GCA_029814765.1. Classification (NCBI taxonomy): domain Eukaryota; kingdom Metazoa; phylum Chordata; class Actinopteri; order Acanthuriformes; family Acanthuridae; genus Acanthurus; species Acanthurus leucopareius. The sequence goes on from JAQMCX010000046.1 coordinate 8,219,138, forward strand.
ATATATTAAAGGCTTATCAGTGAAATGAGAAGACACTCAGAGGAAGAGTAGAGCATAGAGCCTGAGGTTGGTGTGGTGATTGCCAAGACAACAATGCAACATATCAGATTAATTCTACACAAGTACCAATTCAGAAAACACACACACAAAAAAAGGCCCTAACAGTGATTTGTACCATCCTTTTCCACGCTCGCTTCAAATTTTAAAAAAACAAACTACAATATATTCCAGCAGCCAGTTACACAGTGGTCCCTCTCAATTAACAACAAAACATAAAAAAAAGTACCATTATTAAAATTATGGATCCAAATCTGTCAGTAAATTCATTCTCGGAGCCAAATTTGGCACGATTCAGTGATTGCCTCAACATTAAAGTGTTTAAATACCCCCCTCAGACCTCACAGGTCACAACGAAGATTAGATTACAAAAATCAGATTACATTAAATGTTGTTGGGTCCACTGAAGCAGGAGGGTCTGACTATAATGTTACCTTATAATAAACCTTAACTCTGGAGGATTTCATATTTTATTTGAGTATATACTTGAAAAAGAGAAACTGGATGTTGAATTTTTTTTTGATGTGATAAAAGGAAAATAATCTTCAATCTCCAAAGTTTAATTCTAAAAAAATTCCTATTTCTTAATATTTTTACGTTCAACAGGAACCAAAACTACGACAAAATCCCCTGCAATCACAATAAATCTTACAGTCATTCAAGTCAAAACAACATTTAACATCAAAAACTTTGTAGAGATGTAAAGTACAACAAAACCCAACCAGAAAAAAAAAATAATCAAGGGGAACAAAGTGACCGATTTCAATAAAATGTTTTCTTTTGAGGTTTCGACAGAATGACACCACACATCTCTTCCTGTGGAGTGATTCATTGTTACTTTAGGCAAACATTCTGTGCTTTAGCTAGCTGTGTTTTTTTCTATTTATTGCCACAAGTCACATTAGGAATGAGTAATAGTACAAAGACTGAGAGGCTGCAGTAGGGTGTGTATGTGTGTGTGTGTGTGTGTGTGTGTGTGTGTGTGTGTGTGTGTGTTCCTGTGTGCCTTACTGCGTCCAGGTTACTTATATGACAAGACTCTGTCAGAGCAGCAGGTGTCAGCCTTCGAGGAATTCGTAACGAACATAAATATACACTGAAAATAATCTGTTTGTGCACTTTTACTGTAATATCATGTCGCTCTCGTGACTATGCAGAGCTACGTCTGAGTTTGGCTACAGCCGAGGGGTTAGGAGAGAAGCTACTGTGGTCAGTAAATACAAAGAGGTTACAAAGTAAGCAATATTTGTGACTGCAAAGTCTGTCCTGGAGTGTGTTTTTCCGCGTGTTAAAAAGGCAAAACCCTACAGTCCTGTAACACATCTGTCACCATGTTTTCTACTGCGGAAGGCTCTGTTAATAATCACATGCAAATGTTGTATCGCTGCAGGTAAAAGTTCTCAGCACTTCAGCTTCAGCCAAACCAGGAGCAGAAACTGGAGTCCTGGGGAAAAAAAAAGGCCCAGAAAGAAACTTTGTGATGTGCAATTTTTTCACATGGCTGTGAACTACAGCTACAGTGCTCGAATGTGCAATACGGCGGATCTCTTGTCTGATCCTCAGGTAACGGTAATGCCTTTAGGTTTTGCGGAAGTGTCCTTTTTACCCACTGTACAGCACGAGTGATGATGTGCTGATCTGCTGCATCTGATGTACCTGCTCCTTTCTGCCGACGGTCTGAAATAATGGTAAAACTTTCATCAGCAGTCAGAGGGAGAAAAGTGGAGTTAATGTGGTCAGATGTGGACTAAGGCATGTGCCAGCTTAACCCCCCCTTAACGTGTTGCACAACAACAACAACAAAAAAAAGCCAATTTATGAATAAGTTAAAATGTGTAATATATCTATATCAACAGCTCATATTGGTTGTTTTAGGACTAATCATCTTTGTGTCTTTTATGTACAATAAAGTGAGGAACAGTACAAGGCACACATTTAACAGCTGAATCGTTACAAAGATATAAATAACCAACAAAAAAATGATAAAGTTCATGAGTAGTGTGCTCTCCTCTGACTCCGTCCACTGTGCTTTCAATGACAACATGTTCTGTTCTTCTCTGCAGCTCCATCATGTTCCACTAGTGTTGTTTTCCAGTGACCGGAGCCACATCGGCCTCACTGCGACGGCCCTGTTCCATTTGGTTCGTACCGGTGGTCGGCTGGGTCATGGTGGTGCGGATAGGGGTTCGCCGATGTGTTTTTGTGTGTGTGTGAGTTAGATGCTGTCCACAAAGCTGCCAGGGAACAGTCCGGTCCTGCCGTTCCTCTGCAGGGTGCCTTTGAACCAGCCGTCCTCCCTCTTCCTGTGCACGAACACAATGTCGCCCTCCTTAAGTTCCAGCTCTGCCTCGCTCTGGGGAGGATATGATACGACCACCCTGTACCTGGGGAGCACAGCCAGAGGGACAGTCAGTGACTGATACGTGCAACAATGACAGCTGATGAGTCAGAGTACTTGTGATATAGTGTTTCAGTGTGTGTGAACAGGACAGAAAAGCAGATCGATCCCAAACAAAGCCATGTAACAGAAGTCAGAGTACCTCTCACAGATGATGGGCCGTGCATCATGTTGTTGAGATAAAAGAGAGGAGCACGGCTGGCGAGGGGGAGGAGCGATTGGTGCACATCCGTCGAGGGGGCTGCTCTTCCGATGGGAGGACTCTGGGACCGAGGTGGAAGATGATGAAGAGGCGGAAGCAACAGCAGCAGCAGCAGCAGATTCAGGCTCGAGGCAGCTGATGGAGCCGGAGGGAGGGGACGTATCAGGGCCCACTGCGCCATGCAGCACCTCACCAGCAGCAGCCTGCTCTGCCTCCAGGGTGGGAGAGGAGGGTGGTGAAGGACGAGACTTTTTCTTATTGGAGGACAACAGTTTCAGAAGACTCTTCTTTTCTCTCTGCAACAACAACGGCAAAATATATATTCACACACTCTTTGGTTAGAGAACTGCAACAACTCCTGAGGCACAGAGGCGCAAGTCATTTTCACAAACCACAGACAGGTACACTCGGGTGCCTGGAAACTAACTGTTTCCTCACTGCTGACACACACACACACATAGTTGGTTGGATGGATTTATATTCTGAGCACAGACTTCTTTTAAACTGCAAGTTAGACATGTAAAAAAACCAGGATCACTGTCTGTCTGCGGAAAACAGAACAAAGTACAGAAAGACAGAAGCAGACTGTGCATAATAAAACCCTCTCCTTGTTGATTACCTCTGATGAATCCCGTCAGTGTGATTAGCATCCAAACAAATGTCACTCTGAATCATTATCAAGCATTTCAATCAGCTGGCAAGTTAGTCAAATATAATAGAAGAAAATTTCTCTGGCGTGTCAAACATGCACACGCCTACTTGACACAGCGATAACAATGAATAATCACAGAGATAATGATACTTGAGCTCATTAAAACATTAAGACGAAGCCAACCTTGACGTCCTTGTCCAGTCTGCAAGCCAGCATTGTGCTGTTTGATGCTGAACTGTTCACAGGGCCCACAGGCACAGTGAGGACTGGCACAGGTCTCAGGGCTTCACCATCTAAGGACGCGGCGCTGACATTTGGTGGCGTCAGAGAGGCGGCGGCACAGCCCAAGGCCACTCCAGCACGAGTGCAGCCTTGGGCAGGACCAGAGGAAGGCTGCGGGCACACTGCGAGGTGTGGGAGATAGGTCACAGGTGTTGCAGACTGGATGGGTGTCACTGCTGCTGTGGGCCGGTCCTGACTGTGACAGGCAGCTGCAGATGGGATACACAACAATATTACCATCTAAAACCCTTTTTAAACAACAAGGCAACACTCAGTATCCATTCCCCTCACAGTAAATGTACCTGTCCTGACTGCATTGCGAGCCTGATTCACAGTCATCTGGGAACTGACATGCAAAGGGACTTTTGGCTGTTGTCCCGTGGCGGTTTGAGCTGCTGTTACCACAGCTGCAGGCTGCGAGCTGGTGGGCACAGCGCTGGAGCTCACGCTGAGGGGTTTGTTGAAATCAGGACCCGTAACGATGGCCCCAAGGGGGGCAGGCGAGGGGCTGACGATGGTGATGCCTCTGCCAGCTTGAGTGCACAGACTCAGGGGCACTTTGGGCTGGGTGCTCCCCGACGCCGTCCTGAGGGAAGAAGACGTAAAGAAAGGTGAGACCAAGCAGTATGAAGTAAAAGTAGAACATTGGAATTCTTTTTAATGTTACTGATGCATTAGGTTTTCATTCTCTAAGTCTCCTATCTGTTAGAAAATTTATCTTAAACAAGTGGAATTATTTCTTTGACTGAGTGCACAGTTTGTTTACAATGATAACTGAAGGGGAATAAAGGACTGACCTGCTGACTGGGCTCATGTAGTTCCCAGGGAAGACTCCGATCTTGCCAGTGTGCATGGAGGTGCCCTTGAACCAGCCGTCCTGACAGCGTTCAAGCACCAGAAACATCTCTCCCTTCCTCAGTTCCAGCTCATCCTCCTTACGGGGAGTGTATGGGAACATAGCCACATAGCTGGATCCAGAACCAACAGAAAAGAAAAGATAAGGAATTTAATAAACACAGTAACACCCACAACAACATGAAGCTAACACGGATGATTTTCTAGCTCATGGAAATAAAATCTATTAAACATTTTGTACAGCATGCCATTTGTCGTGGATTTTTCTGGCTGCCTCTCTGTGCATCTGTCATTCTCTCCTCTGAGACCCTCCAGTAGTGACTGTGCCCTCTGACCCAAAGAAAATCAGCACTGGAGGACAAAACAATTTGCGGGTCATCTCTTGCACAGCAGTGCGAGAGCAGGCTGGAACGGCAGCCAAGAAGATAGGGGTCTCAGCTGGGATGTTTCCAGTCTGATTTAAGTGTTGTCATGGTGGGGGGAGCGTAGATGCCTCAGAGTCTGACAAGCATGCACAGGCAGACGCAGATGATGGCAGGGAGAGCAGGCATGAGCGGATCTAATTTTTTTCAGGTGTGTGGCGTCTTAGAGGAGTAATGAGGGGAAAGGTGAGGGGGTCAGGAGTCAGGGGTGACGGAGAGGATCTCCAATGGGACCCAGGAGACCGTCATCCACAGGTTTCGACCCTTTCACCTGTGCACATGCTCACGCTTTGCAGACTCATGCTGACAGCTGAGGAGGGGGGGGTCACGGATGGGCAAAGGCTTCTGCCTCTGAATGGAGCATTTGCATGAAGGCCCGGGGCTGTCGGTGTGCAAACCGCTTCTGACATTTCACTGCACATTTAAGACTGCATATTTTTTTGTGTGGGACTGTTTTTATAACTCACACTGTGGGTCTTTGTCTCCCACTTTGGTCGCTTATGTTGGGGGAGGGTCTCTGTCCAGCAGCCAGTGAATACGCTGCACCATCAACGGAGGACTGAGGGGGAGGAGGTGGGGGCGGTGGGAGAGCATCCTGCAAAAGAAGAATAAAAAATCATATAAGCAGTTAGATACGATCAACGTCTGATTGAATTTTTCTGAAAAATCGTCATCTTTTTCTCCCCTCGTGTGAAGCAGAAAGACAAAAACAAGTAACTTGAGCTTTAAAATACAGAAAATATGTGTTACGTAAGTTGAGAAACCAGTTTGTTTATGAGAGGGAGAGAGAATTAGAGATCATCTGTCATCTGGGATATTCCCTCTGGTTTGCCGACACCGAGGGAGAGCCTGGCCTGGCAGACGTCTCAGTTTTTGTCCCTGACTTCCCTCCTACAACCGAGAGTTTTCCCATTCTGCTTGTTTGTTTGTTGCTAGGAGACCACATGGTTTTAATCCACTGCAGTATTTAATTGGGACCATATGAAAGGAAAAACATGTCTGTAGACACTTCAGAGCAGCCCTCAAACCGAGCACGAGTGGATTCATCTTGACTCACTTGTTTTCCCTCTGTAATGTCATAACAGATTGAAGCTTTTGACTGGAGGCTAATGATCTCAGCGTGCTTGCGGAGGTGCCCTGACATTCTCTGTCTTTTGTGTGCTACTACATTACAAGATTTTAATTATGTCACCAGCCTGCTATTCCTTCATGAAGCACATGAAAGCAGCACAGCACATATGCATAACACGCACACTTGTGGAGACTGTGAAAAAACTTAACATCTAAATAATCAGAGTGTGGGAATGACAGAAGAAAACTCTACATGTAGGTGAAAGATCAGTCAACTCGATCTCAACGCTGCCAGCTCTGAGTCGCAGAGTAATAGCTTCCATGACACAACGACGGAGCAGAGTGCCACTCAGACAGCACAGTGGTATGTGTGCGGGCCTATATGTGTGTGTGCGTATGCGTATGTGTGAGCATCGATGTGCGTTTCGGTTCACTGCTGACGCTTGAGCTGAGATAATTAGGTTGCCTGCGGGCTAGAGAAATCATCTGTACAAAAACATCATGTAGGGTTCCCAAGTGAAGCGGAGAGCTCAACCTTTTGTGTACACATTCCTGCTCATTCAAAAACTCCACATGCCAGAGCGTGTACACACACACACACACACACACACACACACACACACACACACACACACACACACACACACACACACACACACA